>OZ017740.1:35603984-35821484 GCA_963969285.1 Odontomyia ornata
TATTAGACCACTCAGAAAAACAATTTCTGTTTTCATTTGTTTGTTTACACTCATGTATGACTTATAAACATTGAAATTTTTTTTTTAAATCACGCATGGGTTTTTATGCGGATAAGTTTGTTTTTTTACTGTCTTCCTATTTCAACCCGCATAAAGCATAGTGTTCTTACGCAAAGCACTACAAATTTGTATTTTACGTAAGCAACAGAATGATAGCTATAAAACGAGACCAAAATTTTGAAAATCGAATAGAAACTGTGGTCACAGTGAGCGATCAAACCCAGAGATCTGCCGAAGAAATGGACGCGTTTTAGGGAAATACTTGTCTACGCCTCCTAGACACCATAAAGCATAGTATTTTCATAAAAAGTACTACAAATTTATACTTGACGGAAACTACACAAACACAGCTACAAGATGACATAAAAACTTTGACAATCAAATTAAAATTGTGGCCACAGTAAGCGATCAAAACTGAAAATCTGCACAAAAAACGCACGTGTTCTAGGAACAGTCATTTACATGCCTCCTACGTGCTAGATAATGTGCCTAAAATATTTTCCCACCATGAAAATACTAATTTGGGTTAAGCCTTTAAACTAAAAATTCCAAAGCCGAAATTCGCACGTTTAAGGGGAGAAAAATTGATTTAAAGTTTTGGGGTAGTGACACTTGAAAAATTGGAAATTTTTTGCCTTTCAGCCACTAAAACTGCCCTTAAAATTTTCCAAAATACCACAAATTTATACTTTTTAGAAAATTCAGACGCTAATCTATCTATTGATAGCAAAATAATGCAAATCGGTTGGAAAATGTGACCACAGCAATGCCATAAAGGGAAAAAGTTCCCAAAACCTGCCCCCCCAAAAAATACTATCTCGCTTATTAGACCACTCAGAAAAACAATTTCTGTTTTCATTTGTTTGTTTACACTCATGTATGACTTATAAACATTGAAATTTTTTTTTTAAATCACGCATGGGTTTTTATGCGGATAAGTTTGTTTTTTTACTGTCTTCCTATTTCAACCCGCATAAAGCATAGTGTTCTTACGCAAAGCACTACAAATTTGTATTTTACGTAAGCAACAGAATGATAGCTATAAAACGAGACCAAAATTTTGAAAATCGAATAGAAACTGTGGTCACAGTGAGCGATCAAACCCAGAGATCTGCCGAAGAAATGGACGCGTTTTAGGGAAATACTTGTCTACGCCTCCTAGACACCATAAAGCATAGTATTTTCATAAAAAGTACTACAAATTTATACTTGACGGAAACTACACAAACACAGCTACAAGATGACATAAAAACTTTGACAATCAAATTAAAATTGTGGCCACAGTAAGCGATCAAAGCTGAAAATCTGCACAAAAAACGCACGTGTTCTAGGAACAGTCATTTACATGCCTCCTACGTGCTAGATAATGTGCCTAAAATATTTTCCCACCATGAAAATACTAATTTGGGTTAAGCCTTTAAACTAAAAATTCCAAAGCCGAAATTCGCACGTTTAAGGGGAGAAAAATTGATTTAAAGTTTTGGGGTAGTGACACTTGAAAAATTGGAAATTTTTTGCCTTTCAGCCACTAAAACTGCCCTTAAAATTTTCCAAAATACCACAAATTTATACTTTTTAGAAAATTCAGACGCTAATCTATCTATTGATAGCAAAATAATGCAAATCGGTTGGAAAATGTGACCACAGCAATGCCATAAAGGGAAAAAGTTCCCAAAACCTGCCCCCCCAAAAAATACTATCTCGCTTATTAGACCACTCAGAAAAACAATTTCTGTTTTCATTTGTTTGTTTACACTCATGTATGACTTATAAACATTGAAATTTTTTTTTAAATCACGCATGGGTTTTTATGCGGATAAGTTTGTTTTTTTACTGTCTTCCTATTTCAACCCGCATAAAGCATAGTGTTCTTACGCAAAGCACAACAAATTTGTACTTTACGTAAGCAACAGAATGATAGCTATAAAACGAGACCAAAATTTTGAAAATCGAATAGAAACTGTGGTCACAGTGAGCGATCAAACCCAGAGATCTGCCGAAGAAATGGACGCGTTTTAGGGAAATACTTGTCTACGCCTCCTAGACACCATAAAGCATAGTATTTTCATAAAAAGTACTACAAATTTATACTTGACGGAAACTACACAAACACAGCTACAAGATGACATAAAAACTTTGACAATCAAATTAAAATTGTGGCCACAGTAAGCGATCAAAGCTGAAAATCTGCACAAAAAACGCACGTGTTCTAGGAACAGTCATTTACATGCCTCCTACGTGCTAGATAATGTGCCTAAAATATTTTCCCACCATGAAAATACTAATTTGGGTTAAGCCTTAGACTAAAAATTCCAAAGCCGAAATTCGCACGTTTAAGGGGAGAAAAATTGATTTAAAGTTTTGGGGTAGTGACACTTGAAAAATTGGAAATTTTTTGCCTTTCAGCCACTAAAACTGCCCTTAAAATTTTCCAAAATACCACAAATTTATACTTTTTAAGAAAATTCAGACGCTAATCTATCTATTGATAGCAAAATAATGCAAATCGGTTGGAAAATGTGACCACAGCAATGCCATAAAGGGAAAAAGTTCCCAAAACCTGCCCCCCCAAAAAATACTATCTCGCTTATTAGACCACTCAGAAAAACAATTTCTGTTTTCATTTGTTTGTTTACACTCATGTATGACTTATAAACATTGAAATTTTTTTTTTAAATCACGCATGGGTTTTTATGCGGATAAGTTTGTTTTTTTACTGTCTTCCTATTTCAACCCGCATAAAGCATAGTGTTCTTACGCAAAGCACAACAAATTTGTACTTTACGTAAGCAACAGAATGATAGCTATAAAACGAGACCAAAATTTTGAAAATCGAATAGAAACTGTGGTCACAGTGAGCGATCAAACCCAGAGATCTGCCGAAGAAATGGACGCGTTTTAGGGAAATACTTGTCTACGCCTCCTAGACACCATAAAGCATAGTATTTTCATAAAAAGTACTACAAATTTATACTTGACGGAAACTACACAAACACAGCTACAAGATGACATAAAAACTTTGACAATCAAATTAAAATTGTGGCCACAGTAAGCGATCAAAGCTGAAAATCTGCACAAAAAACGCACGTGTTCTAGGAACAGTCATTTACATGCCTCCTACGTGCTAGATAATGTGCCTAAAATATTTTCCCACCATGAAAATACTAATTTGGGTTAAGCCTTTAAACTAAAAATTCCAAAGCCGAAATTCGCACGTTTAAGGGGAGAAAAATTGATTTAAAGTTTTGGGGTAGTGACACTTGAAAAATTGGAAATTTTTTGCCTTTCAGCCACTAAAACTGCCCTTAAAATTTTCCAAAATACCACAAATTTATACTTTTTAGAAAATTCAGACGCTAATCTATCTATTGATAGCAAAATAATGCAAATCGGTTGGAAAATGTGACCACAGCAATGCCATAAAGGGAAAAAGTTCCCAAAACCTGCCCCCCCAAAAAATACTATCTCGCTTATTAGACCACTCAGAAAAACAATTTCTGTTTTCATTTGTTTGTTTACACTCATGTATGACTTATAAACATTGAAATTTTTTTTTTAAATCACGCATGGGTTTTTATGCGGATAAGTTTGTTTTTTTACTGTCTTCCTATTTCAACCCGCATAAAGCATAGTGTTCTTACGCAAAGCACTACAAATTTGTACTTTACGTAAGCAACAGAATGATAGCTATAAAACGAGACCAAAATTTTGAAAATCGAATAGAAACTGTGGTCACAGTGAGCGATCAAACCCAGAGATCTGCCGAAGAAATGGACGCGTTTTAGGGAAATACTTGTCTACGCCTCCTAGACACCATAAAGCATAGTATTTTCATAAAAAGTACTACAAATTTATACTTGACGGAAACTACACAAACACAGCTACAAGATGACATAAAAACTTTGACAATCAAATTAAAATTGTGGCCACAGTAAGCGATCAAAGCTGAAAATCTGCACAAAAAACGCACGTGTTCTAGGAACAGTCATTTACATGCCTCCTACGTGCTAGATAATGTGCCTAAAATATTTTCCCACCATGAAAATACTAATTTGGGTTAAGCCTTTAAACTAAAAATTCCAAAGCCGAAATTCGCACGTTTAAGGGGAGAAAAATTGATTTAAAGTTTTGGGGTAGTGACACTTGAAAAATTGGAAATTTTTTGCCTTTCAGCCACTAAAACTGCCCTTAAAATTTTCCAAAATACCACAAATTTATACTTTTTAGAAAATTCAGACGCTAATCTATCTATTGATAGCAAAATAATGCAAATCGGTTGGAAAATGTGACCACAGCAATGCCATAAAGGGAAAAAGTTCCCAAAACCTGCCCCCCCAAAAAATACTATCTCGCTTATTAGACCACTCAGAAAAACAATTTCTGTTTTCATTTGTTTGTTTACACTCATGTATGACTTATAAACATTGAAATTTTTTTTTTAAATCACGCATGGGTTTTTATGCGGATAAGTTTGTTTTTTTACTGTCTTCCTATTTCAACCCGCATAAAGCATAGTGTTCTTACGCAAAGCACTACAAATTTGTACTTTACGTAAGCAACAGAATGATAGCTATAAAACGAGACCAAAATTTTGAAAATCGAATAGAAACTGTGGTCACAGTGAGCGATCAAACCCAGAGATCTGCCGAAGAAATGGACGCGTTTTAGGGAAATACTTGTCTACGCCTCCTAGACACCATAAAGCATAGTATTTTCATAAAAAGTACTACAAATTTATACTTGACGGAAACTACACAAACACAGCTACAAGATGACATAAAAACTTTGACAATCAAATTAAAATTGTGGCCACAGTAAGCGATCAAAGCTGAAAATCTGCACAAAAACGCACGTGTTCTAGGAACAGTCATTTACATGCCTCCTACGTGCTAGATAATGTGCCTAAAATATTTTCCCACCATGAAAATACTAATTCGGGTTAAGCCTTTAAACTAAAAATTCCAAAGCCGAAATTCGCACGTTTAAGGGGAGAAAAATTGATTTAAAGTTTTGGGGTAGTGACACTTGAAAAATTGGAAATTTTTTGCCTTTCAGCCACTAAAACTGCCCTTAAAATTTTCCAAAATACCACAAATTTATACTTTTTAGAAAATTCAGACGCTAATCTATCTATTGATAGCAAAATAATGCAAATCGGTTGGAAAATGTGACCACAGCAATGCCATAAAGGGAAAAAGTTCCCAAAACCTGCCCCCCCAAAAAATACTATCTCGCTTATTAGACCACTCAGAAAAACAATTTCTGTTTTCATTTGTTTGTTTACACTCATGTATGACTTATAAACATTGAAATTTTTTTTTAAATCACGCATGGGTTTTTATGCGGATAAGTTTGTTTTTTTACTGTCTTCCTATTTCAACCCGCATAAAGCATAGTGTTCTTACGCAAAGCACTACAAATTTGTACTTTACGTAAGCAACAGAATGATAGCTATAAAACGAGACCAAAATTTTGAAAATCGAATAGAAACTGTGGTCACAGTGAGCGATCAAACCCAGAGATCTGCCGAAGAAATGGACGCGTTTTAGGGAAATACTTGTCTACGCCTCCTAGACACCATAAAGCATAGTATTTTCATAAAAAGTACTACAAATTTATACTTGACGGAAACTACACAAACACAGCTACAAGATGACATAAAAACTTTGACAATCAAATTAAAATTGTGGCCACAGTAAGCGATCAAAGCTGAAAATCTGCACAAAAAACGCACGTGTTCTAGGAACAGTCATTTACATGCCTCCTACGTGCTAGATAATGTGCCTAAAATATTTTCCCACCATGAAAATACTAATTTGGGTTAAGCCTTTAAACTAAAAATTCCAAAGCCGAAATTCGCACGTTTAAGGGGAGAAAAATTGATTTAAAGTTTTGGGGTAGTGACACTTGAAAAATTGGAAATTTTTTGCCTTTCAGCCACTAAAACTGCCCTTAAAATTTTCCAAAATACCACAAATTTATACTTTTTAGAAAATTCAGACGCTAATCTATTTATTGATAGCAAAATAATGCAAATCGGTTGGAAAATGTGACCACAGCAATGCCATAAAGGGAAAAAGTTCCCAAAACCTGCCCCCCCAAAAAATACTATCTCGCTTATTAGACCACTCAGAAAAACAATTTCTGTTTTCATTTGTTTGTTTACACTCATGTATGACTTATAAACATTGAAATTTTTTTTTAAATCACGCATGGGTTTTTATGCGGATAAGTTTGTTTTTTTACTGTCTTCCTATTTCAACCCGCATAAAGCATAGTGTTCTTACGCAAAGCACTACAAATGTGTACTTTACGTAAGCAACAGAATGATAGCTATAAAACGAGACCAAAATTTTGAAAATCGAATAGAAACTGTGGTCACAGTGAGCGATCAAACCCAGAGATCTGCCGAAGAAATGGACGCGTTTTAGGGAAATACTTGTCTACGCCTCCTAGACACCATAAAGCATAGTATTTTCATAAAAAGTACTACAAATTTATACTTGACGGAAACTACACAAACACAGCTACAAGATGACATAAAAACTTTGACAATCAAATTAAAATTGTGGCCACAGTAAGCGATCAAAGCTGAAAATCTGCACAAAAAACGCACGTGTTCTAGGAACAGTCATTTACATGCCTCCTACGTGCTAGATAATGTGCCTAAAATATTTTCCCACCATGAAAATACTAATTCGGGTTAAGCCTTCAAACTAAAAATTCCAAAGCCGAAATTCGCACGTTTAAGGGGAGAAAAATTGATTTAAAGTTTTGGGGTAGTGACACTTGAAAAATTGGAAATTTTTTGCCTTTCAGCCACTAAAACTGCCCTTAAAATTTTCCAAAATACCACAAATTTATACTTTTTAGAAAATTCAGACGCTAATCTATCTATTGATAGCAAAATAATGCAAATCGGTTGGAAAATGTGACCACAGCAATGCCATAAAGGGAAAAAGTTCCCAAAACCTGCCCCCCCAAAAAATACTATCTCGCTTATTAGACCACTCAGAAAAACAATTTCTGTTTTCATTTGTTTGTTTACACTCATGTATGACTTATAAACATTGAAATTTTTTTTTTAAATCACGCATGGGTTTTTATGCGGATAAGTTTGTTTTTTTACTGTCTTCCTATTTCAACCCGCATAAAGCATAGTGTTCTTACGCAAAGCACTACAAATTTGTACTTTACGTAAGCAACAGAATGATAGCTATAAAACGAGACCAAAATTTTGAAAATCGAATAGAAACTGTGGTCACAGTGAGCGATCAAACCCAGAGATCTGCCGAAGAAATGGACGCGTTTTAGGGAAATACTTGTCTACGCCTCCTAGACACCATAAAGCATAGTATTTTCATAAAAAGTACTACAAATTTATACTTGACGGAAACTACACAAACACAGCTACAAGATGACATAAAAACTTTGACAATCAAATTAAAATTGTGGCCACAGTAAGCGATCAAAGCTGAAAATCTGCACAAAAAACGCACGTGTTCTAGGAACAGTCATTTACATGCCTCCTACGTGCTAGATAATGTGCCTAAAATATTTTCCCACCATGAAAATACTAATTCGGGTTAAGCCTTCAAACTAAAAATTCCAAAGCCGAAATTCGCACGTTTAAGGGGAGAAAAATTGATTTAAAGTTTTGGGGTAGTGACACTTGAAAAATTGGAAATTTTTTGCCTTTCAGCCACTAAAACTGCCCTTAAAATTTTCCAAAATACCACAAATTTATACTTTTTAGAAAATTCAGACGCTAATCTATCTATTGATAGCAAAATAATGCAAATCGGTTGGAAAATGTGACCACAGCAATGCCATAAAGGGAAAAAGTTCCCAAAACCTGCCCCCCCAAAAAATACTATCTCGCTTATTAGACCACTCAGAAAAACAATTTCTGTTTTCATTTGTTTGTTTACACTCATGTATGACTTATAAACATTGAAATTTTTTTTTTAAATCACGCATGGGTTTTTATGCGGATAAGTTTGTTTTTTTACTGTCTTCCTATTTCAACCCGCATAAAGCATAGTGTTCTTACGCAAAGCACTACAAATTTGTACTTTACGTAAGCAACAGAATGATAGCTATAAAACGAGGCCAAAATTTTGAAAATCGAATAGAAACTGTGGTCACAGTGAGCGATCAAACCCAGAGATCTGCCGAAGAAATGGACGCGTTTTAGGGAAATACTTGTCTACGCCTCCTAGACACCATAAAGCATAGTATTTTCATAAAAAGTACTACAAATTTATACTTGACGGAAACTACACAAACACAGCTACAAGATGACATAAAAACTTTGACAATCAAATTAAAATTGTGGCCACAGTAAGCGATCAAAGCTGAAAATCTGCACAAAAAACGCACGTGTTCTAGGAACAGTCATTTACATGCCTCCTACGTGCTAGATAATGTGCCTAAAATATTTTCCCACCATGAAAATACTAATTCGGGTTAAGCCTTTAAACTAAAAATTCCAAAGCCGAAATTCGCACGTTTAAGGGGAGAAAAATTGATTTAAAGTTTTGGGGTAGTGACACTTGAAAAATTGGAAATTTTTTGCCTTTCAGCCACTAAAACTGCCCTTAAAATTTTCCAAAATACCACAAATTTATACTTTTTAGAAAATTCAGACGCTAATCTATCTATTGATAGCAAAATAATGCAAATTGGTTGGAAAATGTGACCACAGCAATGCCATAAAGGGAAAAAGTTCCCAAAACCTGCCCCCCCAAAAAATACTATCTCGCTTATTAGACCACTCAGAAAAACAATTTCTGTTTTCATTTGTTTGTTTACACTCATGTATGACTTATAAACATTGAAATTTTTTTTTTAAATCACGCATGGGTTTTTATGCGGATAAGTTTGTTTTTTTACTGTCTTCCTATTTCAACCCGCATAAAGCATAGTGTTCTTACGCAAAGCACTACAAATTTATACTTTACGTAAGCAACAGAATGATAGCTATAAAACGAGACCAAAATTTTGAAAATCGAATAGAAACTGTGGTCACAGTGAGCGATCAAACCCAGAGATCTGCCGAAGAAATGGACGCGTTTTAGGGAAATACTTGTCTACGCCTCCTAGACACCATAAAGCATAGTATTTTCATAAAAAGTACTACAAATTTATACTTGACGGAAACTACACAAACACAGCTACAAGATGACATAAAAACTTTGACAATCAAATTAAAATTGTGGCCACAGTAAGCGATCAAAGCTGAAAATCTGCACAAAAAACGCACGTGTTCTAGGAACAGCCATTTACATGCCTCCTACGTGCTAGATAATGTGCCTAAAATATTTTCCCACCATGAAAATACTAATTCGGGTTAAGCCTTTAAACTAAAAATTCCAAAGCCGAAATTCGCACGTTTAAGGGGAGAAAAATTGATTTAAAGTTTTGGGGTAGTGACACTTGAAAAATTGGAAATTTTTTGCCTTTCAGCCACTAATACTGTCCTTAAAATTTTCCAAAATACCACAAATTTATACTTTTTAGAAAATTCAGACGCTAATCTATCTATTGATAGCAAAATAATGCAAATCGGTTGGAAAATGTGACCACAGCAATGCCATAAAGGGAAAAAGTTCCCAAAACCTGCCCCCCCAAAAAATACTATCTCGCTTATTAGACCACTCAGAAAAACAATTTCTGTTTACATTTGTTTGTTTACACTCATGTATGACTTATAAACATTGAAATTTTTTTTTTAAATCACGCATGGGTTTTTATGCGGATAAGTTTGTTTTTTTACTGACTTCCTATTTCAACCCGCATAAAGCATAGTGTTCTTACGCAAAGCACTACAAATGTGTACTTTACGTAAGCAACAGAATGATAGCTATAAAACGAGACCAAAATTTTGAAAATCGAATAGAAACTGTGGTCACAGTGAGCGATCAAACCCAGAGATCTGCCGAAGAAATGGACGCGTTTTAGGGAAATACTTGTCTACGCCTCCTAGACACCATAAAGCATAGTATTTTCATAAAAAGTACTACAAATTTATACTTGACGGAAACTACACAAACACAGCTACAAGATGACATAAAAACTTTGACAATCAAATTAAAATTGTGGCCACAGTAAGCGATCAAAGCTGAAAATCTGCACAAAAAACGCACGTGTTCTAGGAACAGTCATTTACATGCCTCCTACGTGCTAGATAATGTGCCTAAAATATTTTCCCACCATGAAAATACTAATTTGGGTTAAGCCTTTAAACTAAAAATTCCAAAGCCGAAATTCGCACGTTTAAGGGGAGAAAAATTGATTTAAAGTTTTGGGGTAGTGACACTTGAAAAATTGGAAATTTTTTGCCTTTCAGCCACTAAAACTGCCCTTAAAATTTTCCAAAATACCACAAATTTATACTTTTTAGAAAATTCAGACGCTAATCTATCTATTGATAGCAAAATAATGCAAATCGGTTGGAAAATGTGACCACAGCAATGCCATAAAGGGAAAAAGTTCCCAAAACCTGCCCCCCCAAAAAATACTATCTCGCTTATTAGACCACTCAGAAAAACAGTTTCTGTTTTCATTTGTTTGTTTACACTCATGTATGACTTATAAACATTGAAATTTTTTTTTTAAATCACGCATGGGTTTTTATGCGGATAAGTTTGTTTTTTTACTGTCTTCCTATTTCAACCCGCATAAAGCATAGTGTTCTTACGCAAAGCACTACAAATTTGTACTTTACGTAAGCAACAGAATGATAGCTATAAAACGAGACCAAAATTTTGAAAATCGAATAGAAACTGTGGTCACAGTGAGCGATCAAACCCAGAGATCTGCCGAAGAAATGGACGCGTTTTAGGGAAATACTTGTCTACGCCTCCTAGACACCATAAAGCATAGTATTTTCATAAAAAGTACTACAAATTTATACTTGACGGAAACTACACAAACACAGCTACAAGATGACATAAAAACTTTGACAATCAAATTAAAATTGTGGCCACAGTAAGCGATCAAAGCTGAAAATCTGCACAAAAAACGCACGTGTTCTAGGAACAGCCATTTACATGCCTCCTACGTGCTAGATAATGTGCCTAAAATATTTTCCCACCATGAAAATACTAATTCGGGTTAAGCCTTTAAACTAAAAATTCCAAAGCCGAAATTCGCACGTTTAAGGGGAGAAAAATTGATTTAAAGTTTTGGGGTAGTGACACTTGAAAAATTGGAAATTTTTTGCCTTTCAGCCACTAAAACTGCCCTTAAAATTTTCCAAAATACCACAAATTTATACTTTTTAGAAAATTCAGACGCTAATCTATCTATTGATAGCAAAATAATGCAAATCGGTTGGAAAATGTGACCACAGCAATGCCATAAAGGGAAAAAGTTCCCAAAACCTGCCCCCCCAAAAAATACTATCTCGCTTATTAGACCACTCAGAAAAACAATTTCTGTTTTCATTTGTTTGTTTACACTCATGTATGACTTATAAACATTGAAATTTTTCTTTTAAATCACGCATGGGTTTTTATGCGGATAAGTTTGTTTTTTTACTGTCTTCCTATTTCAACCCGCATAAAGCATAGTGTTCTTACGCAAAGCACTACAAATTTGTATTTCAAGTAAGCAACAGAATGATAGCTATAAAACGAGACCAAAATTTTGAAAATCGAATAGAAACTGTGGTCACAGTGAGCGATCAAACCCAGAGATCTGCCGAAGAAATGGACGCGTTTTAGGGAAATACTTGTCTACGCCTCCTAGACACCATAAAGCATAGTATTTTCATAAAAAGTACTACAAATTTATACTTGACGGAAACTACACAAACACAGCTACAAGATGACATAAAAACTTTGACAATCAAATTAAAATTGTGGCCACAGTAAGCGATCAAAGCTGAAAATCTGCACAAAAAACGCACGTGTTCTAGGAACAGTCATTTACATGCCTCCTACGTGCTAGATAATGTGCCTAAAATATTTTCCCACCATGAAAATACTAAATTGGGTTAAGCCTTTAAACTAAAAATTCCAAAGCCGAAATTCGCACGTTTAAGGGGAGAAAAATTGATTTAAAGTTTTGGGGTAGTGACACTTGAAAAATTGGAAATTTTTTGCCTTTCAGACGCTAGAACTGCCCTTAAAATTTTCCAAAATACCACAAATTTATACTTTTTAGAAAATTCAGACGCTAATCTATCTATTGATAGCAAAATAATGCAAATCGGTTGGAAAATGTGACCACAGCAATGCCATAAAGGGAAAAAGTTCCCAAAACCTGCCCCCCCAAAAAATACTATCTCGCTTATTAGACCACTCAGAAAAACAATTTCTGTTTTCATTTGTTTGTTTACACTCATGTATGACTTATAAACATTGAAATTTTTTTTTTAAATCACGCATGGGTTTTTATGCGGATAAGTTTGTTTTTTTACTGTCTTCCTATTTCAACCCGCATAAAGCATAGTGTTCTTACGCAAAGCACTACAAATTTGTACTTTACGTAAGCAACAGAATGATAGCTATAAAACGAGACCAAAATTTTGAAAATCGAATAGAAACTGTGGTCACAGTGAGCGATCAAACCCAGAGATCTGCCGAAGAAATGGACGCGTTTTAGGGAAATACTTGTCTACGCCCCCTAGACACCATAAAGCATAGTATTTTCATAAAAAGTACTACAAATTTATACTTGACGGAAACTACACAAACACAGCTACAAGATGACATAAAAACTTTGACAATCAAATTAAAATTGTGGCCACAGTAAGCGATCAAAGCTGAAAATCTGCACAAAAAACGCACGTGTTCTAGGAACAGTCATTTACATGCCTCCTACGTGCTAGATAATGTGCCTAAAATATTTTCCCACCATGAAAATACTAATTCGGGTTAAGCCTTTAAACTAAAAATTCCAAAGCCGAAATTCGCACGTTTAAGGGGAGAAAAATTGATTTAAAGTTTTGGGGTAGTGACACTTGAAAAATTGGAAATTTTTTGCCTTTCAGCCACTAAAACTGCCCTTAAAATTTTCCAAAATACCACAAATTTATACTTTTTAGAAAATTCAGACGCTAATCTATCTATTGATAGCAAAATAATGCAAATCGGTTGGAAAATGTGACCACAGCAATGCCATAAAGGGAAAAAGTTCCCAAAACCTGCCCCCCCAAAAAATACTATCTCGCTTATTAGACCACTCAGAAAAACAATTTCTGTTTTCATTTGTTTGTTTACACTCATGTATGACTTATAAACATTGAAATTTTTTTTTTAAATCACGCATGGGTTTTTATGCGGATAAGTTTGTTTTTTTACTGTCTTCCTATTTCAACCCGCATAAAGCATAGTGTTCTTACGCAAAGCACTACAAATTTGTACTTTACGTAAGCAACAGAATGATAGCTATAAAACGAGACCAAAATTTTGAAAATCGAATAGAAACTGTGGTCACAGTGAGCGATCAAACCCAGAGATCTGCCGAAGAAATGGACGCATTTTAGGGAAATACTTGTCTACGCCTCCTAGACACCATAAAGCATAGTATTTTCATAAAAAGTACTACAAATTTATACTTGACGGAAACTACACAAACACAGCTACAAGATGACATAAAAACTTTGACAATCAAATTAAAATTGTGGCCACAGTAAGCGATCAAAGCTGAAAATCTGCACAAAAAACGCACGTGTTCTAGGAACAGTCATTTACATGCCTCCTACGTGCTAGATAATGTGCCTAAAATATTTTCCCACCATGAAAATACTAATTTGGGTTAAGCCTTTAAACTAAAAATTCCAAAGCCGAAATTCGCACGTTTAAGGGGAGAAAAATTGATTTAAAGTTTTGGGGTGGTGACACTTGAAAAATTGGAAATTTTTTGCCTTTCAGCCACTAAAACTGCCCTTAAAATTTTCCAAAATACCACAAATTTATACTTTTTAGAAAATTCAGACGCTAATCTATCTATTGATAGCAAAATAATGCAAATCGGTTGGAAAATGTGACCACAGCAATGCCATAAAGGGAAAAAGTTCCCAAAACCTGCCCCCCCAAAAAATACTATCTCGCTTATTAGACCACTCAGAAAAACAATTTCTGTTTTCATTTGTTTGTTTACACTCATGTATGACTTATAAACATTGAAATTTTTTTTTTAAATCACGCATGGGTTTTTATGCGGATAAGTTTGTTTTTTTACTGTCTTCCTATTTCAACCCGCATAAAGCATAGTGTTCTTACGCAAAGCACTACAAATTTGTACTTTACGTAAGCAACAGAATGATAGCTATAAAACGAGACCAAAATTTTGAAAATCGAATAGAAACTGTGGTCACAGTGAGCGATCAAACCCAGAGATCTGCCGAAGAAATGGACGCGTTTTAGGGAAATACTTGTCTACGCCCCCTAGACACCATAAAGCATAGTATTTTCATAAAAAGTACTACAAATTTATACTTGACGGAAACTACACAAACACAGCTACAAGATGACATAAAAACTTTGACAATCAAATTAAAATTGTGGCCACAGTAAGCGATCAAATCTGAAAATCTGCACAAAAAACGCACGTGTTCTAGGAACAGTCATTTACATGCCTCCTACGTGCTAGATAATGTGCCTAAAATATTTTCCCACCATGAAAATACTAATTCGGGTTAAGCCTTTAAACTAAAAATTCCAAAGCCGAAATTCGCACGTTTAAGGGGAGAAAAATTGATTTAAAGTTTTGGGGTAGTGACACTTGAAAAATTGGAAATTTTTTGCCTTTCAGCCACTAAAACTGCCCTTAAAATTTTCCAAAATACCACAAATTTATACTTTTTAGAAAATTCAGACGCTAATCTATCTATTGATAGCAAAATAATGCAAATCGGTTGGAAAATGTGACCACAGCAATGCCATAAAGGGAAAAAGTTCCCAAAACCTGCCCCCCCAAAAAATACTATCTCGCTTATTAGACCACTCAGAAAAACAATTTCTGTTTTCATTTGTTTGTTTACACTCATGTATGACTTATAAACATTGAAATTTTTTTTTTAAATCACGCATGGGTTTTTATGCGGATAAGTTTGTTTTTTTACTGTCTTCCTATTTCAACCCGCATAAAGCATAGTGTTCTTACGCAAAGCACTACAAATTTGTACTTTACGTAAGCAACAGAATGATAGCTATAAAACGAGACCAAAATTTTGAAAATCGAATAGAAACTGTGGTCACAGTGAGCGATCAAACCCAGAGATCTGCCGAAGAAATGGACGCGTTTTAGGGAAATACTTGTCTACGCCTCCTAGACACCATAAAGCATAGTATTTTCATAAAAAGTACTACAAATTTATACTTGACGGAAACTACACAAACACAGCTACAAGATGACATAAAAACTTTGACAATCAAATTAAAATTGTGGCCACAGTAAGCGATCAAAGCTGAAAATCTGCACAAAAAACGCACGTGTTCTAGGAACAGTCATTTACATGCCTCCTACGTGCTAGATAATGTGCCTAAAATATTTTCCCACCATGAAAATACTAATTTGGGTTAAGCCTTTAAACTAAAAATTCCAAAGCCGAAATTCGCACGTTTAAGGGGAGAAAAATTGATTTAAAGTTTTGGGGTAGTGACACTTGAAAAACTGGAAATTTTTTGCCTTTCAGCCACTAAAACTGCCCTTAAAATTTTCCAAAATACCACAAATTTATACTTTTAGAAAATTCAGACGCTAATCTATCTATTGATAGCAAAATAATGCAAATCGGTTGGAAAATGTGACCACAGCAATGCCATAAAGGGAAAAAGTTCCCAAAACCTGCCCCCCCAAAAAATACTATCTCGCTTATTAGACCACTCAGAAAAACAATTTCTGTTTTCATTTGTTTGTTTACACTCATGTATGACTTATAAACATTGAAATTTTTTTTTTAAATCACGCATGGGTTTTTATGCGGATAAGTTTGTTTTTTTACTGTCTTCCTATTTCAACCCGCATAAAGCATAGTGTTCTTACGCAAAGCACTACAAATTTGTACTTTACGTAAGCAACAGAATGATAGCTATAAAACGAGACCAAAATTTTGAAAATCGAATAGAAACTGTTGTCACAGTGAGCGATCAAACCCAGAGATCTGCCGAAGAAATGGACGCGTTTTAGGGAAATACTTGTCTACGCCTCCTAGACACCATAAAGCATAGTATTTTCATAAAAAGTACTACAAATTTATACTTGACGGAAACTACACAAACACAGCTACAAGATGACATAAAAACTTTGACAATCAAATTAAAATTGTGGCCACAGTAAGCGATCAAAGCTGAAAATCTGCACAAAAAACGCACGTGTTCTAGGAACAGTCATTTACATGCCTCCTACGTGCTAGATAATGTGCCTAAAATATTTTCCCACCATGAAAATACTAATTTGGGTTAAGCCTTTAAACTAAAAATTCCAAAGCCGAAATTCGCACGTTTAAGGGGAGAAAAATCGATTTAAAGTTTTGGGGTAGTGACACTTGAAAAATTGGAAATTTTTTGCCTTTCAGCCACTAAAACTGCCCTTAAAATTTTCCAAAATACCACAAATTTATACTTTTAGAAAATTCAGACGCTAATCTATCTATTGATAGCAAAATAATGCAAATCGGTTGGAAAATGTGACCACAGCAATGCCATAAAGGGAAAAAGTTCCCAAAACCTGCCCCCCCAAAAAATACTATCTCGCTTATTAGACCACTCAGAAAAACAATTTCTGTTTTCATTTGTTTGTTTACACTCATGTATGACTTATAAACATTGAAATTTTTTTTTTAAATCACGCATGGGTTTTTATGCGGATAAGTTTGTTTTTTTACTGTCTTCCTATTTCAACCCGCATAAAGCATAGTGTTCTTACGCAAAGCACTACAAATTTGTATTTTACGTAAGCAACAGAATGATAGCTATAAAACGAGACCAAAATTTTGAAAATCGAATAGAAACTGTTGTCACAGTGAGCGATCAAACCCAGAGATCTGCCGAAGAAATGGACGCGTTTTAGGGAAATACTTGTCTACGCCTCCTAGACACCATAAAGCATAGTATTTTCATAAAAAGTACTACAAATTTATACTTGACGGAAACTACACAAACACAGCTACAAGATGACATAAAAACTTTGACAATCAAATTAAAATTGTGGCCACAGTAAGCGATCAAAGCTGAAAATCTGCACAAAAAACGCACGTGTTCTAGGAACAGTCATTTACATGCCTCCTACGTGCTAGATAATGTGCCTAAAATATTTTCCCACCATGAAAATACTAATTTGGGTTAAGCCTTTAAACTAAAAATTCCAAACCCGAAATTCGCACGTTTAAGGGGAGAAAAATTGATTTAAAGTTTTGGGGTAGTGACACTTGAAAAATTGGAAATTTTTTGCCTTTCAGCCACTAAAACTTCCCTTAAAATTTTCCAAAATACCACAAATTTATACTTTTTAGAAAATTCAGACGCTAATCTATCTATTGATAGCAAAATAATGCAAATCGGTTGGAAAATGTGACCACAGCAATGCCATAAAGGGAAAAAGTTCCCAAAACCTGCCCCCCCAAAAAATACTATCTCGCTTATTAGACCACTCAGAAAAACAATTTCTGTTTTCATTTGTTTGTTTACACTCATGTATGACTTATAAACATTGAAATTTTTTTTTTAAATCACGCATGGGTTTTTATGCGGATAAGTTTGTTTTTTTACTGTCTTCCTATTTCAACCCGCATAAAGCATAGTGTTCTTACGCAAAGCACTACAAATTTGTATTTTACGTAAGCAACAGAATGATAGCTATAAAACGAGACCAAAATTTTGAAAATCGAATAGAAACTGTGGTCACAGTGAGCGATCAAACCCAGAGATCTGCCGAAGAAATGGACGCGTTTTAGGGAAATACTTGTCTACGCCTCCTAGACACCATAAAGCATAGTATTTTCATAAAAAGTACTACAAATTTATACTTGACGGAAACTACACAAACACAGCTACAAGATGACATAAAAACTTTGACAATCAAATTAAAATTGTGGCCACAGTAAGCGATCAAAGCTGAAAATCTGCACAAAAAACGCACGTGTTCTAGGAACAGTCATTTACATGCCTCCTACGTGCTAGATAATGTGCCTAAAATATTTTCCCACCATGAAAATACTAATTTGGGTTAAGCCTTTAAACTAAAAATTCCAAACCCGAAATTCGCACGTTTAAGGGGAGAAAAATTGATTTAAAGTTTTGGGGTAGTGACACTTGAAAAATTGGAAATTTTTTGCCTTTCAGCCACTAAAACTTCCCTTAAAATTTTCCAAAATACCACAAATTTATACTTTTTAGAAAATTCAGACGCTAATCTATCTATTGATAGCAAAATAATGCAAATCGGTTGGAAAATGTGACCACAGCAATGCCATAAAGGGAAAAAGTTCCCAAAACCTGCCCCCCCAAAAAATACTATCTCGCTTATTAGACCACTCAGAAAAACAATTTCTGTTTTCATTTGTTTGTTTACACTCATGTATGACTTATAAACATTGAAATTTTTTTTTTAAATCACGCATGGGTTTTTATGCGGATAAGTTTGTTTTTTTACTGTCTTCCTATTTCAACCCGCATAAAGCATAGTGTTCTTACGCAAAGCACTACAAATTTGTACTTTACGTAAGCAACAGAATGATAGCTATAAAACGAGACCAAAATTTTGAAAATCGAATAGAAACTGTGGTCACAGTGAGCGATCAAACCCAGAGATCTGCCGAAGAAATGGACGCGTTTTAGGGAAATACTTGTCTACGCCTCCTAGACACCATAAAGCATAGTATTTTCATAAAAAGTACTACAAATTTATACTTGACGGAAACTACACAAACACAGCTACAAGATGACATAAAAACTTTGACAATCAAATTAAAATTGTGGCCACAGTAAGCGATCAAAGCTGAAAATCTGCACAAAAAACGCACGTGTTCTAGGAACAGTCATTTACATGCCTCCTACGTGCTAGATAATGTGCCTAAAATATTTTCCCACCATGAAAATACTAATTTGGGTTAAGCCTTTAAAATAAAAATTCCAAACCCGAAATTCGCACGTTTAAGGGGAGAAAAATTGATTTAAAGTTTTGGGGTAGTGACACTTGAAAAATTGGAAATTTTTTGCCTTTCAGCCACTAAAACTGCCCTTAAAATTTTCCAAAATACCACAAATTTATACTTTTAGAAAATTCAGACGCTAATCTATCTATTGATAGCAAAATAATGCAAATCGGTTGGAAAATGTGACCACAGCAATGCCATAAAGGGAAAAAGTTCCCAAAACCTGCCCCCCCAAAAAATACTATCTCGCTTATTAGACCACTCAGAAAAACAATTTCTGTTTTCATTTGTTTGTTTACACTCATGTATGACTTATAAACATTGAAATTTTTTTTTTAAATCACGCATGGGTTTTTATGCGGATAAGTTTGTTTTTTTACTGTCTTCCTATTTCAACCCGCATAAAGCATAGTGTTCTTACGCAAAGCACTACAAATTTGTATTTTACGTAAGCAACAGAATGATAGCTATAAAACGAGACCAAAATTTTGAAAATCGAATAGAAACTGTGGTCACAGTGAGCGATCAAACCCAGAGATCTGCCGAAGAAATGGACGCGTTTTAGGGAAATACTTGTCTACGCCTCCTAGACACCATAAAGCATAGTATTTTCATAAAAAGTACTACAAATTTATACTTGACGGAAACTACACAAACACAGCTACAAGATGACATAAAAACTTTGACAATCAAATTAAAATTGTGGCCACAGTAAGCGATCAAAGCTGAAAATCTGCACAAAAAACGCACGTGTTCTAGGAACAGTCATTTACATGCCTCCTACGTGCTAGATAATGTGCCTAAAATATTTTCCCACCATGAAAATACTAATTTGGGTTAAGCCTTTAAACTAAAAATTCCAAACCCGAAATTCGCACGTTTAAGGGGAGAAAAATTGATTTAAAGTTTTGGGGTAGTGACACTTGAAAAATTGGAAATTTTTTGCCTTTCAGCCACTAAAACTGCCCTTAAAATTTTCCAAAATACCACAAATTTATACTTTTAGAAAATTCAGACGCTAATCTATCTATTGATAGCAAAATAATGCAAATCGGTTGGAAAATGTGACCACAGCAATGCCATAAAGGGAAAAAGTTCCCAAAACCTGCCCCCCCAAAAAATACTATCTCGCTTATTAGACCACTCAGAAAAACAATTTCTGTTTTCATTTGTTTGTTTACACTCATGTATGACTTATAAACATTGAAATTTTTTTTTTAAATCACGCATGGGTTTTTATGCGGATAAGTTTGTTTTTTTACTGTCTTCCTATTTCAACCCGCATAAAGCATAGTGTTCTTACGCAAAGCACTACAAATTTGTATTTTACGTAAGCAACAGAATGATAGCTATAAAACGAGACCAAAATTTTGAAAATCGAATAGAAACTGTGGTCACAGTGAGCGATCAAACCCAGAGATCTGCCGAAGAAATGGACGCGTTTTAGGGAAATACTTGTCTACGCCTCCTAGACACCATAAAGCATAGTATTTTCATAAAAAGTACTACAAATTTATACTTGACGGAAACTACACAAACACAGCTACAAGATGACATAAAAACTTTGACAATCAAATTAAAATTGTGGCCACAGTAAGCGATCAAAGCTGAAAATCTGCACAAAAAACGCACGTGTTCTAGGAACAGTCATTTACATGCCTCCTACGTGCTAGATAATGTGCCTAAAATATTTTCCCACCATGAAAATACTAATTTGGGTTAAGCCTTTAAACTAAAAATTCCAAACCCGAAATTCGCACGTTTAAGGGGAGAAAAATTGATTTAAAGTTTTGGGGTAGTGACACTTGAAAAATTGGAAATTTTTTGCCTTTCAGCCACTAAAACTTCCCTTAAAATTTTCCAAAATACCACAAATTTATACTTTTTAGAAAATTCAGACGCTAATCTATCTATTGATAGCAAAATAATGCAAATCGGTTGGAAAATGTGACCACAGCAATGCCATAAAGGGAAAAAGTTCCCAAAACCTGCCCCCCCAAAAAATACTATCTCGCTTATTAGACCACTCAGAAAAACAATTTCTGTTTTCATTTGTTTGTTTACACTCATGTATGACTTATAAACATTGAAATTTTTTTTTTTAAATCACGCATGGGTTTTTATGCGGATAAGTTTGTTTTTTTACTGTCTTCCTATTTCAACCCGCATAAAGCATAGTGTTCTTACGCAAAGCACTACAAATTTGTATTTTACGTAAGCAACAGAATGATAGCTATAAAACGAGACCAAAATTTTGAAAATCGAATAGAAACTGTGGTCACAGTGAGCGATCAAACCCAGAGATCTGCCGAAGAAATGGACGCGTTTTAGGGAAATACTTGTCTACGCCTCCTAGACACCATAAAGCATAGTATTTTCATAAAAAGTACTACAAATTTATACTTGACGGAAACTACACAAACACAGGTACAAGATGACATAAAAACTTTGACAATCAAATTAAAATTGTGGCCACAGTAAGCGATCAAAGCTGAAAATCTGCACAAAAAACGCACGTGTTCTAGGAACAGTCATTTACATGCCTCCTACGTGCTAGATAATGTGCCTAAAATATTTTCCCACCATGAAAATACTAATTTGGGTTAAGCCTTTAAACTAAAAATTCCAAACCCGAAATTCGCACGTTTAAGGGGAGAAAAATTGATTTAAAGTTTTGGGGTAGTGACACTTGAAAAATTGGAAATTTTTTGCCTTTCAGCCACTAAAACTGCCCTTAAAATTTTCCAAAATACCACAAATTTATACTTTTAGAAAATTCAGACGCTAATCTATCTATTGATAGCAAAATAATGCAAATCGGTTGGAAAATGTGACCACAGCAATGCCATAAAGGGAAAAAGTTCCCAAAACCTGCCCCCCCAAAAAATACTATCTCGCTTATTAGACCACTCAGAAAAACAATTTCTGTTTTCATTTGTTTGTTTACACTCATGTATGACTTATAAACATTGAAATTTTTTTTTTTAAATCACGCATGGGTTTTTATGCGGATAAGTTTGTTTTTTTACTGTCTTCCTATTTCAACCCGCATAAAGCATAGTGTTCTTACGCAAAGCACTACAAATTTGTATTTTACGTAAGCAACAGAATGATAGCTATAAAACGAGACCAAAATTTTGAAAATCGAATAGAAACTGTGGTCACAGTGAGCGATCAAACCCAGAGATCTGCCGAAGAAATGGACGCGTTTTAGGGAAATACTTGTCTACGCCTCCTAGACACCATAAAGCATAGTATTTTCATAAAAAGTACTACAAATTTATACTTGACGGAAACTACACAAACACAGCTACAAGATGACATAAAAACTTTGACAATCAAATTAAAATTGTGGCCACAGTAAGCGATCAAAGCTGAAAATCTGCACAAAAAACGCACGTGTTCTAGGAACAGTCATTTACATGCCTCCTACGTGCTAGATAATGTGCCTAAAATATTTTCCCACCATGAAAATACTAATTTGGGTTAAGCCTTTAAACTAAAAATTCCAAACCCGAAATTCGCACGTTTAAGGGGAGAAAAATTGATTTAAAGTTTTGGGGTAGTGACACTTGAAAAATTGGAAATTTTTTGCCTTTCAGCCACTAAAACTTCCCTTAAAATTTTCCAAAATACCACAAATTTATACTTTTTAGAAAATTCAGACGCTAATCTATCTATTGATAGCAAAATAATGCAAATCGGTTGGAAAATGTGACCACAGCAATGCCATAAAGGGAAAAAGTTCCCAAAACCTGCCCCCCCAAAAAATACTATCTCGCTTATTAGACCACTCAGAAAAACAATTTCTGTTTTCATTTGTTTGTTTACACTCATGTATGACTTATAAACATTGAAATTTTTTTTTTAAATCACGCATGGGTTTTTATGCGGATAAGTTTGTTTTTTTACTGTCTTCCTATTTCAACCCGCATAAAGCATAGTGTTCTTACGCAAAGCACTACAAATTTGTATTTTACGTAAGCAACAGAATGATAGCTATAAAACGAGACCAAAATTTTGAAAATCGAATAGAAACTGTGGTCACAGTGAGCGATCAAACCCAGAGATCTGCCGAAGAAATGGACGCGTTTTAGGGAAATACTTGTCTACGCCTCCTAGACACCATAAAGCATAGTATTTTCATAAAAAGTACTACAAATTTATACTTGACGGAAACTACACAAACACAGCTACAAGATGCCTTAAAAACTTTGACAATCAAATTAAAATTGTGGCCACAGTAAGCGGTCAAAGCTGAAAATCTGCACAAAAAACGCACGTGTTCTAGGAACAGTCATTTACATGCCTCCTACGTGCTAGATAATGTGCCTAAAATATTTTCCCACCATGAAAATACTAATTTGGGTTAAGCCTTTAAACTAAAAATTCCAAAGCCGAAATTCGCACGTTTAAGGGGAGAAAAATTGATTTAAAGTTTTGGGGTAGTGACACTTGAAAAATTGGAAATTTTTTGCCTTTCAGCCACTAAAACTGCCCTTAAAATTTTCCAAAATACCACAAATTTATACTTTTTAGAAAATTCAGACGCTAATCTATCTATTGATAGCAAAATAATGCAAATCGGCTGGAAAATGTGACCACAGCAATGCCATAAAGGGAAAAAGTTCCCAAAACCTGCCCCCCCAAAAAATACTATCTCGCTTATTAGACCACTCAGAAAAACAATTTCTGTTTTCATTTGTTTGTTTACACTCATGTATGACTTATAAACATTGAAATTTTTTTTTTAAATCACGCATGGGTTTTTATGCGGATAAGTTTGTTTTTTTACTGTCTTCCTATTTCAACCCGCATAAAGCATAGTGTTCTTACGCAAAGCACTACAAATTTGTACTTTACGTAAGCAACAGAATGATAGCTATAAAACGAGACCAAAATTTTGAAAATCGAATAGAAACTGTGGTCACAGTGAGCGATCAAACCCAGAGATCTGCCGAAGAAATGGACGCGTTTTAGGGAAATACTTGTCTACGCCTCCTAGACACCATAAAGCATAGTATTTTCATAAAAAGTACTACAAATTTATACTTGACGGAAACTACACAAACACAGCTACAAGATGACATAAAAACTTTGACAATCAAATTAAAATTGTGGCCACAGTAAGCGATCAAAGCTGAAAATCTGCACAAAAAACGCACGTGTTCTAGGAACAGTCATTTACATGCCTCCTACGTGCTAGATAATGTGCCTAAAATATTTTCCCACCATGATATACTAGTTTGGGTTAAGCCTTTAAACTAAAAATTCCAAAGCCGAAATTCGCACGTTTAAGGGGAGAAAAATTGATTTAAAGTTTTGGGGTAGTGACACTTGAAAAATTGGAAATTTTTTGCCTTTCAGCCACTAAAACTGCCCTTAAAATTTTCCAAAATACCACAAATTTATACTTTTTAGAAAATTCAGACGCTAATCTATCTATTGATAGCAAAATAATGCAAATCGGTTGGAAAATGTGACCACAGCAATGCCATAAAGGGAAAAAGTTCCCAAAACCTGCCCCCCCAAAAAATACTATCTCGCTTATTAGACCACTCAGAAAAACAATTTCTGTTTTCATTTGTTTGTTTACACTCATGTATGACTTATAAACATTGAAATTTTTTTTTTAAATCACGCATGGGTTTTTATGCGGATAAGTTTGTTTTTTTAACTGTCTTCCTATTTCAACCCGCATAAAGCATAGTGTTCTTACGCAAAGCACTACAAATTTGTACTTTACGTAAGCAACAGAATGATAGCTATAAAACGAGACCAAAATTTTGAAAATCGAATAGAAACTGTGGTCACAGTGAGCGATCAAACCCAGAGATCTGCCGAAGAAATGGACGCGTTTTAGGGAAATACTTGTCTACGCCTCCTAGACACCATAAAGCATAGTATTTTCATAAAAAGTACTACAAATTTATACTTGACGGAAACTACACAAACACAGCTACAAGATGACATAAAAACTTTGACAATCAAATTAAAATTGTGGCCACAGTAAGCGATCAAAGCTGAAAATCTGCACAAAAAACGCACGTGTTCTAGGAACAGTCATTTACATGCCTCCTACGTGCTAGATAATGTGCCTAAAATATTTTCCCACCATGAAAATACTAATTTGGGTTAAGCCTTTAAACTAAAAATTCCAAAGCCGAAATTCGCACGTTTAAGGGGAGAAAAATTAATTTAAAGTTTTGGGGTAGTGACACTTGAAAAATTGGAAATTTTTTGCCTTTCAGCCACTAAAACTGCCCTTAAAATTTTCCAAAATACCACAAATTTATACTTTTTAGAAAATTCAGACGCTAATCTATCTATTGATAGCAAAATAATGCAAATCGGTTGGAAAATGTGACCACAGCAATGCCATAAAGGGAAAAAGTTCCCAAAACCTGCCCCCCCAAAAAATACTATCTCGCTTATTAGACCACTCAGAAAAACAATTTCTGTTTTCATTTGTTTGTTTACACTCATGTATGACTTATAAACATTGAAATTTTTTTTTTAAATCACGCATGGGTTTTTATGCGGATAAGTTTGTTTTTTTACTGTCTTCCTATTTCAACCCGCATAAAGCATAGTGTTCTTACGCAAAGCACTACAAATTTGTACTTTACGTAAGCAACAGAATGATAGCTATAAAACGAGACCAAAATTTTGAAAATCGAATAGAAACTGTGGTCACAGTGAGCGATCAAACCCAGAGATCTGCCGAAGAAATGGACGCATTTTAGGGAAATACTTGTCTACGCCTCCTAGACACCATAAAGCATAGTATTTTCATAAAAAGTACTACAAATTTATACTTGACGGAAACTACACAAACACAGCTACAAGATGACATAAAAACTTTGACAATCAAATTAAAATTGTGGCCACAGTAAGCGATCAAAGCTGAAAATCTGCACAAAAAACGCACGTGTTCTAGGAACAGTCATTTACATGCCTCCTACGTGCTAGATAATGTGCCTAAAATATTTTCCCACCATGAAAATACTAATTTGGGTTAAGCTTTTAAACTAAAAATTCCAAACCCGAAATTTGCACGTTTAAGGGGAGAAAAATTGATTTAAAGTTTTGGGGTAGTGACAATTGAAAAATTGGAAATTTTTTGCCTTTCAGCCACTAAAACTTCCCTTAAAATTTTCCAAAATACCACAAATTTATACTTTTTAGAAAATTCAGACGCTAATCTATCTATTGATAGCAAAATAATGCAAATCGGTTGGAAAATGTGACCACAGCAATGCCATAAAGGGAAAAAGTTCCCAAAACCTGCCCCCCCAAAAAATACTATCTCGCTTATTAGACCACTCAGAAAAACAATTTCTGTTTTCATTTGTTTGTTTACACTCATGTATGACTTATAAACATTGAAATTTTTTTTTTAAATCACGCATGGGTTTTTATGCGGATAAGTTTGTTTTTTTACTGTCTTCCTATTTCAACCCGCATAAAGCATAGTGTTCTTACGCAAAGCACTACAAATTTGTACTTCAAGTAAGCAACAGAATGATAGCTATAAAACGAGACCAAAATTTTGAAAATCGAATAGAAACTGTGGTCACAGTGAGCGATCAAACCCAGAGATCTGCCGAAGAAATGGACGCGTTTTAGGGAAATACTTGTCTACGCCTCCTAGACACCATAAAGCATAGTATTTTCATAAAAAGTACTACAAATTTATACTTGACGGAAACTACACAAACACAGCTACAAGATGACATAAAAACTTTGACAATCAAATTAAAATTGTGGCCACAGTAAGCGATCAAAGCTGAAAATCTGCACAAAAAACGCACGTGTTCTAGGAACAGTCATTTACATGCCTCCTACGTGCTAGATAATGTGCCTAAAATATTTTCCCACCATGAAAATACTAACTTGGGTTAAGCCTTTAAACTAAAAATTCCAAAGCCGAAATTCGCACGTTTAAGGGGAGAAAAATTGATTTAAAGTTTTGGGGTAGTGACACTTGAAAAATTGGAAATTTTTTGCCTTTCAGCCACTAAAACTGCCCTTAAAATTTTCCAAAATACCACAAATTTATACTTTTTAGAAAATTCAGACGCTAATCTATCTATTGATAGCAAAATAATGCAAATCGGTTGGAAAATGTGACCACAGCAATGCCATAAAGGGAAAAAGTTCCCAAAACCTGCCCCCCCAAAAAATACTATCTCGCTTATTAGACCACTCAGAAAAACAATTTCTGTTTTCATTTGTTTGTTTACACTCATGTATGACTTATAAACATTGAAATTTTTTTTTAAATCACGCATGGGTTTTTATGCGGATAAGTTTGTTTTTTTACTGTCTTCCTATTTCAACCCGCATAAAGCATAGTGTTCTTACGCAAAGCACTACAAATTTGTACTTTACGTAAGCAACAGAATGATAGCTATAAAACGAGACCAAAATTTTGAAAATCGAATAGAAACTGTGGTCACAGTGAGCGATCAAACCCAGAGATCTGCCGAAGAAATGGACGCGTTTTAGGGAAATACTTGTCTACGCCCCCTAGACACCATAAAGCATAGTATTTTCATAAAAAGTACTACAAATTTATACTTGACGGAAACTACACAAACACAGCTACAAGATGACATAAAAACTTTGACAATCAAATTAAAATTGTGGCCACAGTAAGCGATCAAAGCTGAAAATCTGCACAAAAAATGCACGTGTTCTAGGAACAGTCATTTACATGCCTCCTACGTGCTAGATAATGTGCCTAAAATATTTTCCCACCATGAAAATACTAATTTGGGTTAAGCCTTTAAACTAAAAATTCCAAAGCCGAAATTCGCACGTTTAAGGGGAGAAAAATTGATTTAAAGTTTTGGGGTAGTGACACTTGAAAAATTGGAAATTTTTTGCCTTTCAGCCACTAAAACTGCCCTTAAAATTTTCCAAAATACCACAAATTTATACTTTTTAGAAAATTCAGACGCTAATCTATCTATTGATAGCAAAATAATGCAAATCGGTTGGAAAATGTGACCACAGCAATGCCATAAAGGGAAAAAGTTCCCAAAACCTGCCCCCCCAAAAAATACTATCTCGCTTATTAGACCACTCAGAAAAACAATTTCTGTTTTCATTTGTTTGTTTACACTCATGTATGACTTATAAACATTGAAATTTTTTTTTTAAATCACGCATGGGTTTTTATGCGGATAAGTTTGTTTTTTTACTGTCTTCCTATTTCAACCCGCATAAAGCATAGTGTTCTTACGCAAAGCACTACAAATTTGTAGCAACAGAATGATAGCTATAAAACGAGACCAAAATTTTGAAAATCGAATAGAAACTGTGGTCACAGTGAGCGATCAAACCCAGAGATCTGCCGAAGAAATGGACGCGTTTTAGGGAAATACTTGTCTACGCCTCCTAGACACCATAAAGCATAGTATTTTCATAAAAAGTACTACAAATTTATACTTGACGGAAACTACACAAACACAGCTACAAGATGACATAAAAACTTTGACAATCAAATTAAAATTGTGGCCACAGTAAGCGATCAAAGCTGAAAATCTGCACAAAAAACGCACGTGTTCTAGGAACAGTCATTTACATGCCTCCTACGTGCTAGATAATGTGCCTAAAATATTTTCCCACCATGAAAATACTAACTTGGGTTAAGCCTTTAAACTAAAAATTCCAAAGCCGAAATTCGCACGTTTAAGGGGAGAAAAATTGATTTAAAGTTTTGGGGTAGTGACACTTGAAAAATTGGAAATTTTTTGCCTTTCAGCCACTAAAACTGCCCTTAAAATTTTCCAAAATACCACAAATTTATACTTTTTAGAAAATTCAGACGCTAATCTATCTATTGATAGCAAAATAATGCAAATCGGTTGGAAAATGTGACCACAGCAATGCCATAAAGGGAAAAAGTTCCCAAAACCTGCCCCCCCCCCCCCCCCAAAAATACTATCTCGCTTATTAGACCACTCAGAAAAACAATTTCTGTTTTCATTTGTTTGTTTACACTCATGTATGACTTATAAACATTGAAATTTTTTTTTTAAATCACGCATGGGTTTTTATGCGGATAAGTTTGTTTTTTTACTGTCTTCCTATTTCAACCCGCATAAAGCATAGTGTTCTTACGCAAAGCACTACAAATTTGTACTTTACGTAAGCAACAGAATGATAGCTATAAAACGAGACCAAAATTTTGAAAATCGAATAGAAACTGTGGTCACAGTGAGCGATCAAACCCAGAGATCTGCCGAAGAAATGGACGCGTTTTAGGGGAATAATTGTCTACGCCTCCTAGACACCATAAAGCATAGTATTTTCATAAAAAGTACTACAAATTTATACTTGACGGAAACTACACAAACACAGCTACAAGATGACATAAAAACTTTGACAATCAAATTAAAATTGTGGCCACAGTAAGCGATCAAAGCTGAAAATCTGCACAAAAAACGCACGTGTTCTAGGAACAGTCATTTACATGCCTCCTACGTGCTAGATAATGTGCCTAAAATATTTTCCCACCATGAAAATACTAACTTGGGTTAAGCCTTTAAACTAAAAATTCCAAAGCCGAAATTCGCACGTTTAAGGGGAGAAAAATTGATTTAAAGTTTTGGGGTAGTGACACTTGAAAAATTGGAAATTTTTTGCCTTTCAGCCACTAAAACTGCCCTTAAAATTTTCCAAAATACCACAAATTTATACTTTTTAGAAAATTCAGACGCTAATCTATCTATTGATAGCAAAATAATGCAAATCGGTTGGAAAATGTGACCACAGCAATGCCATAAAGGGAAAAAGTTCCCAAAACCTGCCCCCCCAAAAAATACTATCTCGCTTATTAGACCACTCAGAAAAACAATTTCTGTTTTCATTTGTTTGTTTACACTCATGTATGACTTATAAACATTGAAATTTTTTTTTTAAATCACGCATGGGTTTTTATGCGGATAAGTTTGTTTTTTTACTGTCTTCCTATTTCAACCCGCATAAAGCATAGTGTTCTTACGCAAAGCACTACAAATTTGTACTTTACGTAAGCAACAGAATGATAGCTATAAAACGAGACCAAAATTTTGAAAATCGAATAGAAACTGTGGTCACAGTGAGCGATCAAACCCAGAGATCTGCCGAAGAAATGGACGCGTTTTAGGGAAATACTTGTCTACGCCTCCTAGACACCATAAAGCATAGTATTTTCATAAAAAGTACTACAAATTTATACTTGACGGAAACTACACAAACACAGCTACAAGATGACATAAAAACTTTGACAATCAAATTAAAATTGTGGCCACAGTAAGCGATCAAAGCTGAAAATCTGCACAAAAAACGCACGTGTTCTAGGAACAGTCATTTACATGCCTCCTACGTGCTAGATAATGTGCCTAAAATATTTTCCCACCATGAAAATACTAATTTGGGTTAAGCCTTTAAACTAAAAATTCCAAAGCCGAAATTCGCACGTTTAAGGGGAGAAAAATTGATTTAAAGTTTTGGGGTAGTGACACTTGAAAAATTGGAAATTTTTTGCCTTTCAGTCACTAAAACTGCCCTTAAAATTTTCCAAAATACCACAAATTTATACTTTTTAGAAAATTCAGACGCTAATCTATCTATTGATAGCAAAATAATGCAAATCGGTTGGAAAATGTGACCACAGCAATGCCATAAAGGGAAAAAGTTCCCAAAACCTGCCCCCCCAAAAAATACTATCTCGCTTATTAGACCACTCAGAAAAACAATTTCTGTTTTCATTTGTTTGTTTACACTCATGTATGACTTATAAACATTGAAATTTTTTTTTAAATCACGCATGGGTTTTTATGCGGATAAGTTTGTTTTTTTACTGTCTTCCTATTTCAACCCGCATAAAGCATAGTGTTCTTACGCAAAGCACCACAAATTTGTACTTTACGTAAGCAACAGAATGATAGCTATAAAACGAGACCAAAATTTTGAAAATCGAATAGAAACTGTGGTCACAGTGAGCGATCAAACCCAGAGATCTGCCGAAGAAATGGACGCGTTTTAGGGAAATACTTGTCTACGCCTCCTAGACACCATAAAGCATAGTATTTTCATAAAAAGTACTACAAATTTATACTTGACGGAAACTACACAAACACAGCTACAAGATGACATAAAAACTTTGACAATCAAATTAAAATTGTGGCCACAGTAAGCGATCAAAGCTGAAAATCTGCACAAAAAACGCACGTGTTCTAGGAACAGTCATTTACATGCCTCCTACGTGCTAGATAATGTGCCTAAAATATTTTCCCACCATGAAAATACTAACTTGGGTTAAGCCTTTAAACTAAAAATTCCAAAGCCGAAATTCGCACGTTTAAGGGGAGAAAAATTGATTTAAAGTTTTGGGGTAGTGACACTTGAAAAATTGGAAATTTTTTGCCTTTCAGCCACTAAAACTGCCCTTAAAATTTTCCAAAATACCACAAATTTATACTTTTTAGAAAATTCAGACGCTAATCTATCTATTGATAGCAAAATAATGCAAATCGGTTGGAAAATGTGACCACAGCAATGCCATAAAGGGAAAAAGTTCCCAAAACCTGCCCCCCCAAAAAATACTATCTCGCTTATTAGACCACTCAGAAAAACAATTTCTGTTTTCATTTGTTTGTTTACACTCATGTATGACTTATAAACATTGAAATTTTTTTTTTAAATCACGCATGGGTTTTTATGCGGATAAGTTTGTTTTTTTACTGTCTTCCTATTTCAACCCGCATAAAGCATAGTGTTCTTACGCAAAGCACTACAAATTTGTACTTTACGTAAGCAACAGAATGATAGCTATAAAACGAGACCAAAATTTTGAAAATCGAATAGAAACTGTGGTCACAGTGAGCGATCAAACCCAGAGATCTGCCGAAGAAATGGACGCGTTTTAGGGAAATACTTGTCTACGCCTCCTAGACACCATAAAGCATAGTATTTTCATAAAAAGTACTACAAATTTATACTTGACGGAAACTACACAAACACAGCTACAAGATGACATAAAAACTTTGACAATCAAATTAAAATTGTGGCCGCAGTAAGCGATCAAAGCTGAAAATCTGCACAAAAAACGCACGTGTTCTAGGAACAGTCATTTACATGCCTCCTACGTGCTAGATAATGTGCCTAAAATATTTTCCCACCATGAAAATACTAATTTGGGTTAAGCCTTTAAACTAAAAATTCCAAAGCCGAAATTCGCACGTTTAAGGGGAGAAAAATTGATTTAAAGTTTTGGGGTAGTGACACTTGAAAAATTGGAAATTTTTTGCCTTTCAGCCACTAAAACTGCCTTTAAAATTTTCCAAAATACCACAAATTTATACTTTTTAGAAAATTCAGACGCTAATCTATCTATTGATAGCAAAATAATGCAAATCGGTTGGAAAATGTGACCACAGCAATGCCATAAAGGGAAAAAGTTCCCAAAACCTGCCCCCCCAAAAAATACTATCTCGCTTATTAGACCACTCAGAAAAACAATTTCTGTTTTCATTTGTTTGTTTACACTCATGTATGACTTATAAACATTGAAATTTTTTTTTTAAATCACGCATGGGTTTTTATGCGGATAAGTTTGTTTTTTTACTGTCTTCCTATTTCAACCCGCATAAAGCATAGTGTTCTTACGCAAAGCACTACAAATTTGTACTTTACGTAAGCAACAGAATGATAGCTATAAAACGAGACCAAAATTTTGAAAATCGAATAGAAACTGTGGTCACAGTGAGCGATCAAACCCAGAGATCTGCCGAAGAAATGGACGCGTTTTAGGGAAATACTTGTCTACGCCTCCTAGACACCATAAAGCATAGTATTTTCATAAAAAGTACTACAAATTTATACTTGACGGAAACTACACAAACACAGCTACAAGATGACATAAAAACTTTGACAATCAAATTAAAATTGTGGCCACAGTAAGCGATCAAAGCTGAAAATCTGCACAAAAAACGCACGTGTTCTAGGAACAGTCATTTACATGCCTCCTACGTGCTAGATAATGTGCCTAAAATATTTTCCCACCATGAAAATACTAATTTGGGTTAAGCCTTTAAACTAAAAATTCCAAAGCCGAAATTCGCACGTTTAAGGGGAGAAAAATTGATTTAAAGTTTTGGGGTAGTGACACTTGAAAAATTGGAAATTTTTTGCCTTTCAGCCACTAAAACTGCCCTTAAAATTTTCCAAAATACCACAAATTTATACTTTTTAGAAAATTCAGACGCTAATCTATCTATTGATAGCAAAATAATGCAAATCGGTTGGAAAATGTGACCACAGCAATGCCATAAAGGGAAAAAGTTCCCAAAACCTGCCCCCCCAAAAAATACTATCTCGCTTATTAGACCACTCAGAAAAACAATTTCTGTTTTCATTTGTTTGTTTACACTCATGTATGACTTATAAACATTGAAATTTTTTTTTTAAATCACGCATGGGTTTTTATGCGGATAAGTTTGTTTTTTTACTGTCTTCCTATTTCAACCCGCATAAAGCATAGTGTTCTTACGCAAAGCACTACAAATTTGTACTTTACGTAAGCAACAGAATGATAGCTATAAAACGAGACCAAAATTTTGAAAATCGAATAGACACTGTGGTCACAGTGAGCGATCAAACCCAGAGATCTGCCGAAGAAATGGACGCGTTTTAGGGAAATACTTGTCTACGCCTCCTAGACACCATAAAGCATAGTATTTTCATAAAAAGTACTACAAATTTATACTTGACGGAAACTACACAAACACAGCTACAAGATGACATAAAAACTTTGACAATCAAATTAAAATTGTGGCCACAGTAAGCGATCAAAGCTGAAAATCTGCACAAAAAACGCACGTGTTCTAGGAACAGTCATTTACATGCCTCCTACGTGCTAGATAATGTGCCTAAAATATTTTCCCACCATGAAAATACTAACTTGGGTTAAGCCTTTAAACTAAAAATTCCAAAGCCGAAATTCGCACGTTTAAGGGGAGAAAAATTGATTTAAAGTTTTGGGGTAGTGACACTTGAAAAATTGGAAATTTTTTGCCTTTCAGCCACTAAAACTGCCCTTAAAATTTTCCAAAATACCACAAATTTATACTTTTTAGAAAATTCAGACGCTAATCTATCTATTGATAGCAAAATAATGCAAATCGGTTGGAAAATGTGACCACAGCAATGCCATAAAGGGAAAAAGTTCCCAAAACCTGCCCCCCCAAAAAATACTATCTCGCTTATTAGACCACTCAGAAAAACAATTTCTGTTTTCATTTGTTTGTTTACACTCATGTATGACTTATAAACATTGAAATTTTTTTTTTAAATCACGCATGGGTTTTTATGCGGATAAGTTTGTTTTTTTACTGTCTTCCTATTTCAACCCGCATAAAGCATAGTGTTCTTACGCAAAGCACTACAAATTTGTACTTTACGTAAGCAACAGAATGATAGCTATAAAACGAGACCAAAATTTTGAAAATCGAATAGAAACTGTGGTCACAGTGAGCGATCAAACCCAGAGATCTGCCGAAGAAATGGACGCGTTTTAGGGAAATACTTGTCTACGCCTCCTAGACACCATAAAGCATAGTATTTTCATAAAAAGTACTACAAATTTATACTTGACGGAAACTACACAAACACAGCTACAAGATGACATAAAAACTTTGACAATCAAATTAAAATTGTGGCCGCAGTAAGCGATCAAAGCTGAAAATCTGCACAAAAAACGCACGTGTTCTAGGAACAGTCATTTACATGCCTCCTACGTGCTAGATAATGTGCCTAAAATACTTTCCCACCATGAAAATACTAATTTGGGTTAAGCCTTTAAACTAAAAATTCCAAAGCCGAAATTCGCACGTTTAAGGGGAGAAAAATTGATTTAAAGTTTTGGGGTAGTGACACTTGAAAAATTGGAAATTTTTTGCCTTTCAGCCACTAAAACTGCCTTTAAAATTTTCCAAAATACCACAAATTTATACTTTTTAGAAAATTCAGACGCTAATCTATCTATTGATAGCAAAATAATGCAAATCGGTTGGAAAATGTGACCACAGCAATGCCATAAAGGGAAAAAGTTCCCAAAACCTGCCCCCCCAAAAAATACTATCTCGCTTATTAGACCACTCAGAAAAACAATTTCTGTTTTCATTTGTTTGTTTACACTCATGTATGACTTATAAACATTGAAATTTTTTTTTTAAATCACGCATGGGTTTTTATGCGGATAAGTTTGTTTTTTTACTGTCTTCCTATTTCAACCCGCATAAAGCATAGTGTTCTTACGCAAAGCACTACAAATTTGTACTTTACGTAAGCAACAGAATGATAGCTATAAAACGAGACCAAAATTTTGAAAATCGAATAGAAACTGTGGTCACAGTGAGCGATCAAACCCAGAGATCTGCCGAAGAAATGGACGCGTTTTAGGGAAATACTTGTCTACGCCTCCTAGACACCATAAAGCATAGTATTTTCATAAAAAGTACTACAAATTTATACTTGACGGAAACTACACAAACACAGCTACAAGATGACATAAAAACTTTGACAATCAAATTAAAATTGTGGCCACAGTAAGCGATCAAAGCTGAAAATCTGCACAAAAAACGCACGTGTTCTAGGAACAGTCATTTACATGCCTCCTACGTGCTAGATAATGTGCCTAAAATATTTTCCCACCATGAAAATACTAATTTGGGTTAAGCCTTTAAACTAAAAATTCCAAAGCCGAAATTCGCACGTTTAAGGGGAGAAAAATTGATTTAAAGTTTTGGGGTAGTGACACTTGAAAAATTGGAAATTTTTTGCCTTTCAGCCACTAAAACTGCCCTTAAAATTTTCCAAAATACCACAAATTTATACTTTTTAGAAAATTCAGACGCTAATCTATCTATTGATAGCAAAATAATGCAAATCGGTTGGAAAATGTGACCACAGCAATGCCATAAAGGGAAAAAGTTCCCAAAACCTGCCCCCCCAAAAAATACTATCTCGCTTATTAGACCACTCAGAAAAACAATTTCTGTTTTCATTTGTTTGTTTACACTCATGTATGACTTATAAACATTGAAATTTTTTTTTTAAATCACGCATGGGTTTTTATGCGGATAAGTTTGTTTTTTTACTGTCTTCCTATTTCAACCCGCATAAAGCATAGTGTTCTTACGCAAAGCACTACAAATTTGTACTTTACGTAAGCAACAGAATGATAGCTATAAAACGAGACCAAAATTTTGAAAATCGAATAGACACTGTGGTCACAGTGAGCGATCAAACCCAGAGATCTGCCGAAGAAATGGACGCGTTTTAGGGAAATACTTGTCTACGCCTCCTAGACACCATAAAGCATAGTATTTTCATAAAAAGTACTACAAATTTATACTTGACGGAAACTACACAAACACAGCTACAAGATGACATAAAAACTTTGACAATCAAATTAAAATTGTGGCCACAGTAAGCGATCAAAGCTGAAAATCTGCACAAAAAACGCACGTGTTCTAGGAACAGTCATTTACATGCCTCCTACGTGCTAGATAATGTGCCTAAAATATTTTCCCACCATGAAAATACTAATTTGGGTTAAGCCTTTAAACTAAAAATTCCAAAGCCGAAATTCGCACGTTTAAGGGGAGAAAAATTGATTTAAAGTTTTGGGGTAGTGACACTTGAAAAATTGGAAATTTTTTGCCTTTCAGCCACTAAAACTGCCCTTAAAATTTTCCAAAATACCACAAATTTATACTTTTTAGAAAATTCAGACGCTAATCTATCTATTGATAGCAAAATAATGCAAATCGGTTGGAAAATGTGACCACAGCAATGCCATAAAGGGAAAAAGTTCCCAAAACCTGCCCCCCCAAAATATACTATCTCGCTTATTAGACCACTCAGAAAAACAATTTCTGTTTTCATTTGTTTGTTTACACTCATGTATGACTTATAAACATTGAAATTTTTTTTTTAAATCACGCATGGGTTTTTATGCGGATAAGTTTGTTTTTTTACTGTCTTCCTATTTCAACCCGCATAAAGCATAGTGTTCTTACGCAAAGCACTACAAATTTGTACTTTACGTAAGCAACAGAATGATAGCTATAAAACGAGACCAAAATTTTGAAAATCGAATAGAAACTGTGGTCACAGTGAGCGATCAAACCCAGAGATCTGCCGAAGAAATGGACGCGTTTTAGGGGAATACTTGTCTACGCCTCCTAGACACCATAAAGCATAGTATTTTCATAAAAAGTACTACAAATTTATACTTGACGGAAACTACACAAACACAGCTACAAGATGACATAAAAACTTTGACAATCAAATTAAAATTGTGGCCACAGTAAGCGATCAAAGCTGAAAATCTGCACAAAAAACGCACGTGTTCTAGGAACAGTCATTTACATGCCTCCTACGTGCTAGATAATGTGCCTAAAATATTTTCCCACCATGAAAATACTAATTTGGGTTAAGCCTTTAAACTAAAAATTCCAAAGCCGAAATTCGCACGTTTAAGGGGAGAAAAATTGATTTAAAGTTTTGGGGTAGTGACACTTGAAAAATTGGAAATTTTTTGCCTTTCAGCCACTAAAACTGCCCTTAAAATTTTCCAAAATACCACAAATTTATACTTTTTAGAAAATTCAGACGCTAATCTATCTATTGATAGCAAAATAATGCAAATCGGTTGGAAAATGTGACCACAGCAATGCCATAAAGGGAAAAAGTTCCCAAAACCTGCCCCCCCAAAAAATACTATCTCGCTTATTAGACCACTCAGAGAAACAATTTCTGTTTTCATTTGTTTGTTTACACTCATGTATGACTTATAAACATTGAAATTTTTTTTTTAAATCACGCATGGGTTTTTATGCGGATAAGTTTGTTTTTTTACTGTCTTCCTATTTCAACCCGCATAAAGCATAGTGTTCTTACGCAAAGCACTACAAATTTGTACTTTACGTAAGCAACAGAATGATAGCTATAAAACGAGACCAAAATTTTGAAAATCGAATAGAAACTGTGGTCACAGTGAGCGATCAAACCCAGAGATCTGCCGAAGAAATGGACGCGTTTTAGGGAAATACTTGTCTACGCCTCCTAGACACCATAAAGCATAGTATTTTCATAAAAAGTACTACAAATTTATACTTGACGGAAACTACACAAACACAGCTACAAGATGACATAAAAACTTTGACAATCAAATTAAAATTGTGGCCGCAGTAAGCGATCAAAGCTGAAAATCTGCACAAAAAACGCACGTGTTCTAGGAACAGTCATTTACATGCCTCCTACGTGCTAGATAATGTGCCTAAAATATTTTCCCACCATGAAAATACTAATTTGGGTTAAGCCTTTAAACTAAAAATTCCAAAGCCGAAATTCGCACGTTTAAGGGGAGAAAAATTGATTTAAAGTTTTGGGGTAGTGACACTTGAAAAATTGGAAATTTTTTGCCTTTCAGCCACTAAAACTGCCCTTAAAATTTTCCAAAATACCACAAATTTATACTTTTTAGAAAATTCAGACGCTAATCTATCTATTGATAGCAAAATAATGCAAATCGGTTGGAAAATGTGACCACAGCAATGCCATAAAGGGAAAAAGTTCCCAAAACCTGCCCCCCCAAAAAATACTATCTCGCTTATTAGACCACTCAGAAAAACAATTTCTGTTTTCATTTGTTTGTTTACACTCATGTATGACTTATAAACATTGAAATTTTTTTTTTAAATCACGCATGGGTTTTTATGCGGATAAGTTTGTTTTTTTACTGTCTTCCTATTTCAACCCGCATAAAGCATAGTGTTCTTACGCAAAGCACTACAAATTTGTACTTTACGTAAGCAACAGAATGATAGCTATAAAACGAGACCAAAATTTTGAAAATCGAATAGAAACTGTGGTCACAGTGAGCGATCAAACCCAGAGATCTGCCGAAGAAATGGACGCGTTTTAGGGAAATACTTGTCTACGCCTCCTAGACACCATAAAGCATAGTATTTTCATAAAAAGTACTACAAATTTATACTTGACGGAAACTACACAAACACAGCTACAAGATGACATAAAAACTTTGACAATCAAATTAAAATTGTGGCCACAGTAAGCGATCAAAGCTGAAAATCTGCACAAAAAACGCACGTGTTCTAGGAACAGTCATTTACATGCCTCCTACGTGCTAGATAATGTGCCTAAAATATTTTCCCACCATGAAAATACTAATTTGGGTTAAGCCTTTAAACTAAAAATTCCAAAGCCGAAATTCGCACGTTTAAGGGGAGAAAAATTGATTTAAAGTTTTGGGGTAGTGACACTTGAAAAATTGGAAATTTTTTGCCTTTCAGCCACTAAAACTGCCCTTAAAATTTTCCAAAATACCACAAATTTATACTTTTTAGAAAATTCAGACGCTAATCTATCTATTGATAGCAAAATAATGCAAATCGGTTGGAAAATGTGACCACAGCAATGCCATAAAGGGAAAAAGTTCCCAAAACCTGCCCCCCCAAAAAATACTATCTCGCTTATTAGACCACTCAGAAAAACAATTTCTGTTTTCATTTGTTTGTTTACACTCATGTATGACTTATAAACATTGAAATTTTTTTTTTAAATCACGCATGGGTTTTTATGCGGATAAGTTTGTTTTTTTACTGTCTTCCTATTTCAACCCGCATAAAGCATAGTGTTCTTACGCAAAGCACCACAAATTTGTACTTTACGTAAGCAACAGAATGATAGCTATAAAACGAGACCAAAATTTTGAAAATCGAATAGAAACTGTGGTCACAGTGAGCGATCAAACCCAGAGATCTGCCGAAGAAATGGACGCGTTTTAGGGAAATACTTGTCTACGCCTCCTAGACACCATAAAGCATAGTATTTTCATAAAAAGTACTACAAATTTATAAATGACGGAAACTACACAAACACAGCTACAAGATGACATAAAAACTTTGACAATCAAATTAAAATTGTGGCCGCAGTAAGCGATCAAAGCTGAAAATCTGCACAAAAAACGCACGTGTTCTAGGAACAGTCATTTACATGCCTCCTACGTGCTAGATAATGTGCTTAAAATATTTTCCCACCATGAAAATACTAACTTGGGTTAAGCCTTTAAACTAAAAATTCCAAAGCCGAAATTCGCACGTTTAAGGGGAGAAAAATTGATTTAAAGTTTTGGGGTAGTGACACTTGAAAAATTGGAAATTTTTTGCCTTTCAGCCACTAAAACTGCCCTTAAAATTTTCCAAAATACCACAAATTTATACTTTTTAGAAAATTCAGACGCTAATCTATCTATTGACAGCAAAATAATGCAAATCGGTTGGAAAATGTGACCACAGCAATGCCATAAAGGGAAAAAGTTCCCAAAACCTGCCCCCCAAAAAATACTATCTCGCTTATTAGACCACTCAGAAAAACAATTTCTGTTTTCATTTGTTTGTTTACACTCATGTATGACTTATAAACATTGAATTTTTTTTTTTAAATCACGCATGGGTTTTTATGCGGATAAGTTTGTTTTTTTACTGTCTTCCTATTTCAACCCGCATAAAGCATAGTGTTCTTACGCAAAGCACTACAAATTTGTACTTTACGTAAGCAACAGAATGATAGCTATAAAACGAGACCAAAATTTTGAAAATCGAATAGAAACTGTGGTCACAGTAAGCGATCAAACCCAGAGATCTGCCGAAGAAATGGACGCGTTTTAGGGAAATACTTGTCTACGCCTCCTAGACACCATAAAGCATAGTATTTTCATAAAAAGTACTACAAATTTATACTTGACGGAAACTACACAAACACAGCTACAAGATGACATAAAAACTTTGACAATCAAATTAAAATTGTGGCCGCAGTAAGCGATCAAAGCTGAAAATCTGCACAAAAAACGCACGTGTTCTAGGAACAGTCATTTACATGCCTCCTACGTGCTAGATAATGTGCCTAAAATATTTTCCCACCATGAAAATACTAATTTGGGTTAAGCCTTTAAACTAAAAATTCCAAAGCCGAAATTCGCACGTTCAAGGGGAGAAAAATTGATTTAAAGTTTTGGGGTAGTGACACTTGAAAAATTGGAAATTTTTTGCCTTTCAGCCACTAAAACTGCCCTTAAAATTTTCCAAAATACCACAAATTTATACTTTTTAGAAAATTCAGACGCTAATCTATCTATTGATAGCAAAATAATGCAAATCGGTTGGAAAATGTGACCACAGCAATGCCATAAAGGGAAAAAGTTCCCAAAACCTGCCCCCCCAAAAAATACTATCTCGCTTATTAGACCACTCAGAAAAACAATTTCTGTTTTCATTTGTTTGTTTACACTCATGTATGACTTATAAACATTGAAATTTTTTTTTTAAATCACGCATGGGTTTTTATGCGGATAAGTTTGTTTTTTTACTGTCTTCCTATTTCAACCCGCATAAAGCATAGTTTTCTTACGCAAAGCACTACAAATTTGTACTTTACGTAAGCAACAGAATGATAGCTATAAAACGAGACCAAAATTTTGAAAATCGAATAGAAACTGTGGTCACAGTGAGCGATCAAACCCAGAGATCTGCCGAAGAAATGGACGCGTTTTGGGAAATACTTGTCTACGCCTCCTAGACACCATAAAGCATAGTATTTTCATAAAAAGTACTACAAATTTATACTTGACGGAAACTACACAAACACAGCTACAAGATGACATAAAAACTTTGACAATCAAATTAAAATTGTGGCCACAGTAAGCGATCAAAGCTGAAAATCTGCACAAAAAACGCACGTGTTCTAGGAACAGTCATTTACATGCCTCCTACGTGCTAGATAATGTGCCTAAAATATTTTCCCACCATGAAAATACTAATTTGGGTTAAGCCTTTAAACTAAAAATTCCAAAGCCGAAATTCGCACGTTTAAGGGGAGAAAAATTGATTTAAAGTTTTGGGGTAGTGACACTTGAAAAATTGGAAATTTTTTGCCTTTCAGCCACTAAAACTGCCCTTAAAATTTTCCAAAATACCACAAATTTATACTTTTTAGAAAATTTAGACGCTAATCTATCTATTGATAGCAAAATAATGCAAATCGGTTGGAAAATGTGACCACAGCAATGCCATAAAGGGAAAAAGTTCCCAAAACCTGCCCCCCCAAAAAATACTATCTCGCTTATTAGACCACTCAGAAAAACAATTTCTGTTTTCATTTGTTTGTTTACACTCATGTATGACTTATAAACATTGAAATTTTTTTTTTAAATCACGCATGGGTTTTTATGCGGATAAGTTTGTTTTTTTACTGTCTTCCTATTTCAACCCGCATAAAGCATAGTGTTCTTACGCAAAGCACTACAAATTTGTACTTTACGTAAGCAACAGAATGATAGCTATAAAACGAGACCAAAATTTTGAAAATCGAATAGAAACTGTGGTCACAGTGAGCGATCAAACCCAGAGATCTGCCGAAGAAATGGACGCGTTTTAGGGAAATACTTGTCTACGCCTCCTAGACACCATAAAGCATAGTATTTTCATAAAAAGTACTACAAATTTATACTTGACGGAAACTACACAAACACAGCTACAAGATGACATAAAAACTTTGACAATCAAATTAAAATTGTGGCCGCAGTAAGCGATCAAAGCTGAAAATCTGCACAAAAAACGCACGTGTTCTAGGAACAGTCATTTACATGCCTCCTACGTGCTAGATAATGTGCCTAAAATATTTTCCCACCATGAAAATACTAACTTGGGTTAAGCCTTTAAACTAAAAATTCCAAAGCCGAAATTCGCACGTTTAAGGGGAGAAAAATTGATTTAAAGTTTTGGGGTAGTGACACTTGAAAAATTGGAAATTTTTTGCCTTTCAGCCACTAAAACTGCCCTTAAAATTTTCCAAAATACCACAAATTTATACTTTTTAGAAAATTCAGACGCTAATCTATCTATTGATAGCAAAATAATGCAAATCGGTTGGAAAATGTGACCACAGCAATGGCATAAAGGGAAAAAGTTCCCAAAACCTGCCCCCCCAAAAAATACTATCTCGCTTATTAGACCACTCAGAAAAACAATTTCTGTTTTCATTTGTTTGTTTACACTCATGTATGACTTATAAACATTGAAATTTTTTTTTTAAATCACGCATGGGTTTTTATGCGGATAAGTTTGTTTTTTTACTGTCTTCCTATTTCAACCCGCATAAAGCATAGTGTTCTTACGCAAAGCACTACAAATTTGTACTTTACGTAAGCAACAGAATGATAGCTATAAAACGAGACCAAAATTTTGAAAATCGAATAGAAACTGTGGTCACAGTGAGCGATCAAAACCAGAGATCTGCCGAAGAAATGGACGCGTTTTAGGAAAATACTTGTCTACGCCTCCTAGACACCATAAAGCATAGTATTTTCATAAAAAGTACTACAAATTTATACTTGACGGAAACTACACAAACACAGCTACAAGATGACATAAAAACTTTGACAATCAAATTAAAATTGTGGCCACAGTAAGCGATCAAAGCTGAAAATCTGCACAAAAAACGCACGTGTTCTAGGAACAGTCATTTACATGCCTCCTACGTGCTAGATAATGTGCCTAAAATATTTTCCCACCATGAAAATACTAATTTGGGTTAAGCCTTTAAACTAAAAATTCCAAAGCCGAAATTCGCACGTTTAAGGGGAAAAAAATTGATTTAAAGTTTTGGGGTAGTGACACTTGAAAAATTGGAAATTTTTTGCCTTTCAGCCACTAAAACTGCCCTTAAAATTTTCCAAAATACCACAAATTTATACTTTTTAGAAAATTCAGACGCTAATCTATCTATTGATAGCAAAATAATGCAAATCAGTTGGAAAATGTGACCACAGCAATGCCATAAAGGGAAAAAGTTCCCAAAACCTGCCCCCCCAAAAAATACTATCTCGCTTATTAGACCACTCAGAAAAACAATTTCTGTTTTCGTTTGTTTGTTTACACTCATGTATGACTTATAAACATTGAAATTTTTTTTTTTAAATCACGCATGGGTTTTTATGCGGATAAGTTTGTTTTTTTACTGTCTTCCTATTTCAACCCGCATAAAGCATAGTGTTCTTACGCAAAGCACTACTAATTTGTACTTTACGTAAGCAACAGAATGATAGCTATAAAACGAGACCAAAATTTTGAAAATCGAATAGAAACTGTGGTCACAGTGAGCGATCAAACCCAGAGATCTGCCGAAGAAATGGACGCGTTTTAGGGAAATACTTGTCTACGCCTCCTAGACACCATAAAGCATAGTATTTTCATAAAAAGTACTACAAATTTATACTTGACGGAAACTACACAAACACAGCTACAAGATGACATAAAAACTTTGACAATCAAATTAAAATTGTGGCCACAGTAAGCGATCAAAGCTGAAAATCTGCACAAAAAACGCACGTGTTCTAGGAACAGTCATTTACATGCCTCCTACGTGCTAGATAATGTGCCTAAAATATTTTCCCACCATGAAAATACTAATTTGGGTTAAGCCTTTAAACTAAAAATTCCAAAGCCGAAATTCGCACGTTTAAGGGGAGAAAAATTGATTTAAAGTTTTGGGGTAGTGACACTTGAAAAATTGGAAATTTTTTGCCTTTCAGCCACTAAAACTGCCCTTAAAATTTTCCAAAATACCACAAATTTGTATTTTTTAGAAAATTCAGACGCTAATCTATCTATTGATAGCAAAATAATGCAAATCGGTTGGAAAATGTGACCACAGCAATGGCATAAAGGGAAAAAGTTCCCAAAACCTGCCCCCCCAAAAAATACTATCTCGCTTATTAAACCACTCAGAAAAACAATTTCTGTTTTCGTTTGTTTGTTTACACTCATGTATGACTTATAAACATTGAAATTTTTTTTTTTAAATCACGCATGGGTTTTTATGCGGATAAGTTTGTTTTTTTACTGTCTTCCTATTTCAACCCGCATAAAGCATAGTGTTCTTACGCAAAGCACTACAAATTTGTACTTTACGTAAGCAACAGAATGATAGCTATAAAACGAGACCAAAATTTTGAAAATCGAATAGAAACTGTGGTCACAGTGAGCGATCAAACCCAGAGATCTGCCGAAGAAATGGACGCGTTTTAGGGAAATACTTGTCTACGCCTCCTAGACACCATAAAGCATAGTATTTTCATAAAAAGTACTACAAATTTATACTTGACGGAAACTACACAAACACAGCTACAAGATGACATAAAAACTTTGACAATCAAATTAAAATTGTGGCCACAGTAAGCGATCAAAGCTGAAAATCTGCACAAAAAACGCACGTGTTCTAGGAACAGTCATTTACATGCCTCCTACGTGCTAGATAATGTGCCTAAAATATTTTCCCACCATGAAAATACTAATTTGGGTTAAGCCTTTAAACTAAAAATTCCAAAGCCGAAATTCGCACGTTTAAGGGGAGAAAAATTGATTTAAAGTTTTGGGGTAGTGACACTTGAAAAATTGGAAATTTTTTGCCTTTCAGCCACTAAAACTGCCCTTAAAATTTTCCAAAATACCACAAATTTATACTTTTTAGAAAATTCAGACGCTAATCTATCTATTGATAGCAAAATAATGCAAATCGGTTGGAAAATGTGACCACAGCAATGCCATAAAGGGAAAAAGTTCCCAAAACCTGCCCCCCCAAAAAATACTATCTCGCTTATTAGACCACTCAGAAAAACAATTTCTGTTTTCATTTGTTTGTTTACACTCATGTATGACTTATAAACATTGAAATTTTTTTTTTAAATCACGCATGGGTTTTTATGCGGATAAGTTTGTTTTTTTACTGTCTTCCTATTTCAACCCGCATAAAGCATAGTGTTCTTACGCAAAGCACTACAAATTTGTACTTTACGTAAGCAACAGAATGATAGCTATAAAACGAGACCAAAATTTTGAAAATCGAATAGAAACTGTGGTCACATTGAGCGATCAAACCCAGAGATCTGCCGAAGAAATGGACGCGTTTTAGGGAAATACTTGTCTACGCCTCCTAGACACCATAAAGCATAGTATTTTCATAAAAAGTACTACAAATTTATACTTGACGGAAACTACACAAACACAGCTACAAGATGACATAAAAACTTTGACAATCAAATTAAAATTGTGGCGACAGTAAGCGATCAAAGCTGAAAATCTGCACAAAAAACGCACGTGTTCTAGGAACAGTCATTTACATGCCTCCTACGTGCTAGATAATGTGCCTAAAATATTTTCCCACCATGAAAATACTAATTTGGGTTAAGCCTTTAAACTAAAAATTCCAAAGCCGAAATTCGCACGTTTAAGGGGAGAAAAATTGATTTAAAGTTTTGGGGTAGTGACACTTGAAAAATTGGAAATTTTTTGCCTTTCAGCCACTAAAACTGCCCTTAAAATTTTCCAAAATACCACAAATTTATACTTTTTAGAAAATTCAGACGCTAATCTATCTATTGATAGCAAAATAATGCAAATCGGTTGGAAAATGTGACCACAGCAATGCCATAAAGGGAAAAAGTTCCCAAAACCTGCCCCCCCAAAAAATACTATCTCGCTTATTAGACCACTCAGAAAAACAATTTCTGTTTTCATTTGTTTGTTTACACTCATGTATGACTTATAAACATTGAAATTTTTTTTTTAAATCACGCATGGGTTTTTATGCGGATAAGTTTGTTTTTTTACTGTCTTCCACAAACACAGCTACAAGATGACATAAAAACTTTGACAATCAAATTAAAATTGTGGCCACAGTAAGCGATCAAAGCTGAAAATCTGCACAAAAAACGCACGTGTTCTAGGAACAGTCATTTACATGCCTCCTACGTGCTAGATAATGTGCCTAAAATATTTTCCCACCATGAAAATACTAATTTGGGTTAAGCCTTTAAACTAAAAATTCCAAAGCCGAAATTCGCACGTTTAAGGGGAGAAAAATTGATTTAAAGTTTTGGGGTAGTGACACTTGAAAAATTGGAAATTTTTTGCCTTTCAGCCACTAAAACTGCCCTTAAAATTTTCCAAAATACCACAAATTTATACTTTTTAGAAAATTCAGACGCTAATCTATCTATTGATAGCAAAATAATGCAAATCGGTTGGAAAATGTGACCACAGCAATGCCATAAAGGGAAAAAGTTCCCAAAACCTGCCCCCCCAAAAAATACTATCTCGCTTATTAGACCACTCAGAAAAACAATTTCTGTTTTCATTTGTTTGTTTACACTCATGTATGACTTATAAACATTGAAATTTTTTTTTTAAATCACGCATGGGTTTTTATGCGGATAAGTTTGTTTTTTTACTGTCTTCCTATTTCAACCCGCATAAAGCATAGTGTTCTTACGCAAAGCACTACAAATTTGTACTTTACGTAAGCAACAGAATGATAGCTATAAAACGAGACCAAAATTTTGAAAATCGAATAGAAACTGTGGTCACAGTGAGCGATCAAACCCAGAGATCTGCCGAAGAAATGGACGCGTTTTAGGGAAATACTTGTCTACGCCTCCTAGACACCATAAAGCATAGTATTTTCATAAAAAGTACTACAAATTTATACTTGACGGAAACTACACAAACACAGCTACAAGATGACATAAAAACTTTGACAATCAAATTAAAATTGTGGCCACAGTAAGCGATCAAAGCTGAAAATCTGCACAAAAAACGCACGTGTTCTAGGAACAGTCATTTACATGCCTCCTACGTGCTAGATAATGTGCCTAAAATATTTTCCCACCATGAAAATACTAATTTGGGTTAAGCCTTTAAACTAAAAATTCCAAAGCCGAAATTCGCACGTTTAAGGGGAGAAAAATTGATTTAAAGTTTTGGGGTAGTGACACTTGAAAAATTGGAAATTTTTTGCCTTTCAGCCACTAAAACTGCCCTTAAAATTTTCCAAAATACCACAAATTTATACTTTTTAGAAAATTCAGACGCTAATCTATCTATTGATAGCAAAATAATGCAAATCGGTTGGAAAATGTGACCACAGCAATGCCATAAAGGGAAAAAGTTCCCAAAACCTGCCCCCCCAAAAAATACTATCTCGCTTATTAGACCACTCAGAAAAACAATTTCTGTTTTCATTTGTTTGTTTACACTCATGTATGACTTATAAACATTGAAATTTTTTTTTTAAATCACGCATGGGTTTTTATGCGGATAAGTTTGTTTTTTTACTGTCTTCCACAAACACAGCTACAAGATGACATAAAAACTTTGACAATCAAATTAAAATTGTGGCCACAGTAAGCGATCAAAGCTGAAAATCTGCACAAAAAACGCACGTGTTCTAGGAACAGTCATTTACATGCCTCCTACGTGCTAGATAATGTGCCTAAAATATTTTCCCACCATGAAAATACTAATTTGGGTTAAGCCTTTAAACTAAAAATTCCAAAGCCGAAATTCGCACGTTTAAGGGGAGAAAAATTGATTTAAAGTTTTGGGGTAGTGACACTTGAAAAATTGGAAATTTTTTGCCTTTCAGCCACTAAAACTGCCCTTAAAATTTTCCAAAATACCACAAATTTATACTTTTTAGAAAATTCAGACGCTAATCTATCTATTGATAGCAAAATAATGCAAATCGGTTGGAAAATGTGACCACAGCAATGCCATAAAGGGAAAAAGTTCCCAAAACCTGCCCCCCCAAAAAATACTATCTCGCTTATTAGACCACTCAGAAAAACAATTTCTGTTTTCATTTGTTTGTTTACACTCATGTATGACTTATAAACATTGAAATTTTTTTTTAAATCACGCATGGGTTTTTATGCGGATAAGTTTGTTTTTTTACTGTCTTCCTATTTCAACCCGCATAAAGCATAGTGTTCTTACGCAAAGCACTACAAATTTGTACTTTACGTAAGCAACAGAATGATAGCTATAAAACGAGACCAAAATTTTGAAGATCGAATAGAAACTGTGGTCACAGTGAGCGATCAAACCCAGAGATCTGCCGAAGAAATGGACGCGTTTTAGGGAAATACTTGTCTACGCCTCCTAGACACCATAAAGCATAGTATTTTCATAAAAAGTACTACAAATTTATACTTGACGGAAACTACACAAACACAGCTACAAGATGACATAAAAACTTTGACAATCAAATTAAAATTGTGGCCACAGTCAGCGATCAAAGCTGAAAATCTGCACAAAAAACGCACGTGTTCTAGGAACAGTCATTTACATGCCTCCTACGTGCTAGATAATGTGCCTAAAATATTTTCCCACCATGAAAATACTAATTTGGGTTAAGCCTTTAAACTAAAAATTCCAAAGCCGAAATTCGCACGTTTAAGGGGAGAAAAATTGATTTAAAGTTTTGGGGTAGTGACACTTGAAAAATTGGAAATTTTTTGCCTTTCAGCCACTAAAACTGCCCTTAAAATTTTCCAAAATACCACAAATTTATACTTTTTAGAAAATTCAGACGCTAATCTATCTATTGATAGCAAAATAATGCAAATCGGTTGGAAAATGTGACCACAGCAATGCCATAAAGGGAAAAAGTTCCCTAAACCTGCCCCCCCAAAAAATACTATCTCGCTTATTAGACCACTCAGAAAAACAATTTCTGTTTTCATTTGTTTGTTTACACTCATGTATGACTTATAAACATTGAAATTTTTTTTTTAAATCACGCATGGGTTTTTATGCGGATAAGTTTGTTTTTTTACTGTCTTCCTATTTCAACCCGCATAAAGCATAGTGTTCTTACGCAAAGCACTACAAATTTGTACTTTACGTAAGCAACAGAATGATAGCTATAAAACGAGACCAAAATTTTGAAAATCGAATAGAAACTGTGGTCACAGTGAGCGATCAAACCCAGAGATCTGCCGAAGAAATGGACGCGTTTTAGGGAAATACTTGTCTACGCCTCCTAGACACCATAAAGCATAGTATTTTCATAAAAAGTACTACAAATTTATACTTGACGGAAACTACACAAACACAGCTACAAGATGACATAAAAACTTTGACAATCAAATTAAAATTGTGGCGACAGTAAGCGATCAAAGCTGAAAATCTGCACAAAAAACGCACGTGTTCTAGGAACAGTCATTTACATGCCTCCTACGTGCTAGATAATGTGCCTAAAATATTTTCCCACCATGAAAATACTAATTTGGGTTAAGCCTTTAAACTAAAAATTCCAAAGCCGAAATTCGCACGTTTAAGGGGAGAAAAATTGATTTAAAGTTTTGGGGTAGTGACACTTGAAAAATTGGAAATTTTTTGCCTTTCAGCCACTAAAACTGCCCTTAAAATTTTCCAAAATACCACAAATTTATACTTTTTAGAAAATTCAGACGCTAATCTATCTATTGATAGCAAAATAATGCAAATCGGTTGGAAAATGTGACCACAGCAATGCCATAAAGGGAAAAAGTTCCCAAAACCTGCCCCCCCAAAAAATACTATCTCGCTTATTAGACCACTCAGAAAAACAATTTCTGTTTTCATTTGTTTGTTTACACTCATGTATGACTTATAAACATTGAAATTTTTTTTTTAAATCACGCATGGGTTTTTATGCGGATAAGTTTGTTTTTTTACTGTCTTCCTATTTCAACCCGCATAAAGCATAGTGTTCTTACGCAAAGCACTACAAATTTGTACTTTACGTAAGCAACAGAATGATAGCTATAAAACGAGACCAAAATTTTGAAAATCGAATAGAAACTGTGGTCACAGTGAGCGATCAAACCCAGAGATCTGCCGAAGAAATGGACGCGTTTTAGGGAAATACTTGTCTACGCCTCCTAGACACCATAAAGCATAGTATTTTCATAAAAAGTACTACAAATTTATACTTGACGGAAACTACACAAACACAGCTACAAGATGACATAAAAACTTTGACAATCAAATTAAAATTGTGGCCACAGTAAGCGATCAAAGCTGAAAATCTGCACAAAAAACGCACGTGTTCTAGGAACAGTCATTTACATGCCTCCTACGTGCTAGATAATGTGCCTAAAATATTTTCCCACCATGAAAATACTAATTTGGGTTAAGCCTTTAAACTAAAAATTCCAAAGCCGAAATTCGCACGTTTAAGGGGAGAAAAATTGATTTAAAGTTTTGGGGTAGTGACACTTGAAAAATTGGAAATTTTTTGCCTTTCAGCCACTAAAACTGCCCTTAAAATTTTCCAAAATACCACAAATTTATACTTTTTAGAAAATTCAGACGCTAATCTATCTATTGATAGCAAAATAATGCAAATCGGTTGGAAAATGTGACCACAGCAATGCCATAAAGGGAAAAAGTTCCCAAAACCTGCCCCCCCAAAAAATACTATCTCGCTTATTAGACCACTCAGAAAAACAATTTCTGTTTTCATTTGTTTGTTTACACTCATGTATGACTTATAAACATTGAAATTTTTTTTTTAAATCACGCATGGGTTTTTATGCGGAAAAGTTTGTTTTTTTACTGTCTTCCACAAACACAGCTACAAGATGACATAAAAACTTTGACAATCAAATTAAAATTGTGGCCACAGTAAGCGATCAAAGCTGAAAATCTGCACAAAAAACGCACGTGTTCTAGGAACAGTCATTTACATGCCTCCTACGTGCTAGATAATGTGCCTAAAATATTTTCCCACCATGAAAATACTAATTTGGGTTAAGCCTTTAAACTAAAAATTCCAAAGCCGAAATTCGCACGTTTAAGGGGAGAAAAATTGATTTAAAGTTTTGGGGTAGTGACACTTGAAAAATTGGAAATTTTTTGCCTTTCAGCCACTAAAACTGCCCTTAAAATTTTCCAAAATACCACAAATTTATACTTTTTAGAAAATTCAGACGCTAATCTATCTATTGATAGCAAAATAATGCAAATCGGTTGGAAAATGTGACCACAGCAATGCCATAAAGGGAAAAAGTTCCCAAAACCTGCCCCCCCAAAAAATACTATCTCGCTTATTAGACCACTCAGAAAAACAATTTCTGTTTTCATTTGTTTGTTTACACTCATGTATGACTTATAAACATTGAAATTCGCACGTTTAAGGGGAGAAAAATTGATTTAAAGTTTTGGGGTAGTGACACTTGAAAAATTGGAAATTTTTTGCCTTTCAGCCACTAAAACTAAAATCTATCTATTGATAGCAAAATAATGCAAATCGGTTGGAAAATGTGACCACAGCAATGCCATAAAGGGAAAAAGTTCCCTAAACCTGCCCCCCCCAAAAATACTATCTCGCTTATTAGACCACTCAGAAAAACAATTTCTGTTTTCATTTGTTTGTTTACACTCATGTATGACTTATAAACATTGAAATTTTTTTTTTAAATCACGCATGGGTTTTTATGCGGATAAGTTTGTTTTTTTACTGTCTTCCTATTTCAACCCGCATAAAGCATAGTGTTCTTACGCAAAGCACTACAAATTTGTACTTTACGTAAGCAACAGAATGATAGCTATAAAACGAGACCAAAATTTTGAAAATCGAATAGAAACTGTGGTCACAGTGAGCGATCAAACCCAGAGATCTGCCGAAGAAATGGACGCGTTTTAGGGAAATACTTGTCTACGCCTCCTAGACACCATAAAGCATAGTATTTTCATAAAAAGTACTACAAATTTATACTTGACGGAAACTACACAAACACAGCTACAAGATGACATAAAAACTTTGACAATCAAATTAAAATTGTGGCGACAGTAAGCGATCAAAGCTGAAAATCTGCACAAAAAACGCACGTGTTCTAGGAACAGTCATTTACATGCCTCCTACGTGCTAGATAATGTGCCTAAAATATTTTCCCACCATGAAAATACTAATTTGGGTTAAGCCTTTAAACTAAAAATTCCAAAGCCGAAATTCGCACGTTTAAGGGGAGAAAAATTGATTTAAAGTTTTGGGGTAGTGACACTTGAAAAATTGGAAATTTTTTGCCTTTCAGCCACTAAAACTGCCCTTAAAATTTTCCAAAATACCACAAATTTATACTTTTTAGAAAATTCAGACGCTAATCTATCTATTGATAGCAAAATAATGCAAATCGGTTGGAAAATGTGACCACAGCAATGCCATAAAGGGAAAAAGTTCCCAAAACCTGCCCCCCCAAAAAATACTATCTCGCTTATTAGACCACTCAGAAAAACAATTTCTGTTTTCATTTGTTTGTTTACACTCATGTATGACTTATAAACATTGAAATTTTTTTTTTAAATCACGCATGGGTTTTTATGCGGATAAGTTTGTTTTTTTACTGTCTTCCTATTTCAACCCGCATAAAGCATAGTGTTCTTACGCAAAGCACTACAAATTTGTATTTTACGTAAGCAACAGAATGATAGCTATAAAACGAGACCAAAATTTTGAAAATCGAATAGAAACTGTGGTCACAGTGAGCGATCAAACCCAGAGATCTGCCGAAGAAATGGACGCGTTTTAGGGAAATACTTGTCTACGCCTCCTAGACACCATAAAGCATAGTATTTTCATAAAAAGTACTACAAATTTATACTTGACGGAAACTACACAAACACAGCTACAAGATGACATAAAAACTTTGACAATCAAATTAAAATTGTGGCCACAGTAAGCGATCAAAGCTGAAAATCTGCACAAAAAACGCACGTGTTCTAGGAACAGTCATTTACATGCCTCCTACGTGCTAGATAATGTGCCTAAAATATTTTCCCACCATGAAAATACTAACTTGGGTTAAGCCTTTAAACTAAAAATTCCAAAGCCGAAATTCGCACGTTTAAGGGGAGAAAAATTGATTTAAAGTTTTGGGGTAGTGACACTTGAAAAATTGGAAATTTTTTGCCTTTCAGCCACTAAAACTGCCCTTAAAATTTTCCAAAATACCACAAATTTATACTTTTTAGAAAATTCAGACGCTAATCTATCTATTGATAGCAAAATAATGCAAATCGGTTGGAAAATGTGACCACAGCAATGCCATAAAGGGAAAAAGTTCCCAAAACCTGCCCCCCCAAAAAATACTATCTCGCTTATTAGACCACTCAGAAAAACAATTTCTGTTTTCATTTGTTTGTTTACACTCATGAATGACTTATAAACATTGAAATTTTTTTTTTAAATCACGCATGGGTTTTTATGCGGATAAGTTTGTTTTTTTACTGTCTTCCTATTTCAACCCGCATAAAGCATAGTGTTCTTACGCAAAGCACTACAAATTTGTACTTTACGTAAGCAACAGAATGATAGCTATAAAACGAGACCAAAATTTTGAAAATCGAATAGAAACTGTGGTCACAGTGAGCGATCAAACCCAGAGATCTGCCGAAGAAATGGACGCGTTTTAGGGAAATACTTGTCTACGCCTCCTAGACACCATAAAGCATAGTATTTTCATAAAAAGTACTACAAATTTATACTTGACGGAAACTACACAAACACAGCTACAAGATGACATAAAAACTTTGACAATCAAATTAAAATTGTGGCGACAGTAAGCGATCAAAGCTGAAAATCTGCACAAAAAACGCACGTGTTCTAGGAACAGTCATTTACATGCCTCCTACGTGCTAGATAATGTGCCTAAAATATTTTCCCACCATGAAAATACTAATTCGGGTTAAGCCTTTAAACTAAAAATTCCAAAGCCGAAATTCGCACGTTTAAGGGGAGAAAAATTGATTTAAAGTTTTGGGGTAGTGACACTTGAAAAATTGGAAATTTTTTGCCTTTCAGCCACTAAAACTGCCCTTAAAATTTTCCAAAATACCACAAATTTATACTTTTTAGAAAATTCAGACGCTAATCTATCTATTGATAGCAAAATAATGCAAATCGGTTGGAAAATGTGACCACAGCAATGCCATAAAGGGAAAAAGTTCCCAAAACCTGCCCCCCCAAAAAATACTATCTCGCTTATTAGACCACTCAGAAAAACAATTTCTGTTTTCATTTGTTTGTTTACACTCATGTATGACTTATAAACATTGAAATTTTTTTTTTAAATCACGCATGGGTTTTTATGCGGATAAGTTTGTTTTTTTACTGTCTTCCTATTTCAACCCGCATAAAGCATAGTGTTCTTACGCAAAGCACTACAAATTTGTACTTTACGTAAGCAACAGAATGATAGCTATAAAACGAGACCAAAATTTTGAAAATCGAATAGAAACTGTGGTCACAGTGAGCGATCAAACCCAGAGATCTGCCGAAGAAATGGACGCGTTTTAGGGAAATACTTGTCTACGCCTCCTAGACACCATAAAGCATAGTATTTTCATAAAAAGTACTACAAATTTATACTTGACGGAAACTACACAAACACAGCTACAAGATGACATAAAAACTTTGACAATCAAATTAAAATTGTGGCCACAGTAAGCGATCAAAGCTGAAAATCTGCACAAAAAACGCACGTGTTCTAGGAACAGTCATTTACATGCCTCCTACGTGCTAGATAATGTGCCTAAAATACTTTCCCACCATGAAAATACTAATTTGGGTTAAGCCTTTGAACTAAAAATTCCAAAGCCGAAATTCGCACGTTTAAGGGGAGAAAAATTGATTTAAAGTTTTGGGGTAGTGACACTTGAAAAATTGGAAATTTTTTGCCTTTCAGCCACTAAAACTGCCCTTAAAATTTTCCAAAAAAACACAAATTTATACTTTTTAGAAAATTCAGACGCTAATCTATCTATTGATAGCAAAATAATGCAAATCGGTTGGAAAATGTGACCACAGCAATGCCATAAAGGGAAAAAGTTCCCAAAACCTGCCCCCCCAAAAAATACTATCTCGCTTATTAGACCACTCAGAAAAACAATTTCTGTTTTCATTTGTTTGTTTACACTCATGTATGACTTATAAACATTGAAATTTTTTTTTTAAATCACGCATGGGTTTTTATGCGGATAAGTTTGTTTTTTTACTGTCTTCCTATTTCAACCCGCATAAAGCATAGTGTTCTTACGCAAAGCACTACAAATTTGTACTTTACGTAAGCAACAGAATGATAGCTATAAAACGAGACCAAAATTTTGAAAATCGAATAGAAACTGTGGTCACAGTGAGCGATCAAACCCAGAGATCTGCCGAAGAAATGGACGCGTTTTAGGGAAATACTTGTCTACGCCTCCTAGACACCATAAAGCATAGTATTTTCATAAAAAGTACTACAAATTTATACTTGACGGAAACTACACAAACACAGCTACAAGATGACATAAAAACTTTGACAATCAAATTAAAATTGTGGCCACAGTAAGCGATCAAAGCTGAAAATCTGCACAAAAAACGCACGTGTTCTAGGAACAGTCATTTACATGCCTCCTACGTGCTAGATAATGTGCCTAAAATACTTTCCCACCATGAAAATACTAATTTGGGTTAAGCCTTTAAACTAAAAATTCCAAAGCCGAAATTCGCACGTTTAAGGGGAGAAAAATTGATTTAAAGTTTTGGGGTAGTGACACTTGAAAAATTGGAAATTTTTTGCCTTTCAGCCACTAAAACTGCGCTTAAAATTTTCCAAAATACCACAAATTTGTACTTTTTAGAAAATTCAGACGCTAATCTATCTATTGATAGCAAAATAATGCAAATCGGTTGGAAAATGTGACCACAGCAATGCCATAAAGGGAAAAAGTTCCCAAAACCTGCCCCCCCAAAAAATACTATCTCGCTTATTAGACCACTCAGAAAAACAATTTCTGTTTTCATTTGTTTGTTTACACTCATGTATGACTTATAAACATTGAAATTTTTTTTTTAAATCACGCATGGGTTTTTATGCGGATAAGTTTGTTTTTTTACTGTCTTCCTATTTCAACCCGCATAAAGCATAGTGTTCTTACGCAAAGCACTACAAATTTGTATTTTACGTAAGCAACAGAATGATAGCTATAAAACGAGACCAAAATTTTGAAAATCGAATAGAAACTGTGGTCACAGTGAGCGATCAAACCCAGAGATCTGCCGAAGAAATGGACGCGTTTTAGGGAAATACTTGTCTACGCCTCCTAGACACCATAAAGCATAGTATTTTCATAAAAAGTACTACAAATTTAAACTTGACGGAAACTACACAAACACAGCTACAAGATGACATAAAAACTTTGACAATCAAATTAAAATTGTGGCCACAGTAAGCGATCAAAGCTGAAAATCTGCACAAAAAACGCACGTGTTCTAGGAACAGTCATTTACATGCCTCCTACGTGCTAGATAATGTGCCTAAAATATTTTCCCACCATGAAAATACTAATTCGGGTTAAGCCTTTAAACTAAAAATTCCAAAGCCGAAATTCGCACGTTTAAGGGGAGAAAAATTGATTTAAAGTTTTGGGGTAGTGACACTTGAAAAATTGGAAATTTTTTGCCTTTCAGCCACTAAAACTGCCCTTAAAATTTTCCAAAATACCACAAATTTATACTTTTTAGAAAATTCAGACGCTAATCTATCTATTGATAGCAAAATAATGCAAATCGGTTGGAAAATGTGACCACAGCAATGCCATAAAGGGAAAAAGTTCCCAAAACCTGCCCCCCCAAAAAATACTATCTCGCTTATTAGACCACTCAGAAAAACAATTTCTGTTTTCATTTGTTTTTTTACACTCATGTATGACTTATAAACATTGAAATTTTTTTTTAAATCACGCATGGGTTTTTATGCGGATAAGTTTGTTTTTTTACTGTCTTCCTATTTCAACCCGCATAAAGCATAGTGTTCTTACGCAAAGCACTACAAATTTGTACTTTACGTAAGCAACAGAATGATAGCTATAAAACGAGACCAAAATTTTGAAAATCGAATAGAAACTGTGGTCACAGTGAGCGATCAAACCCAGAGATCTGCCGAAGAAATGGACGCGTTTTAGGGAAATACTTGTCTACGCCTCCTAGACACCATAAAGCATAGTATTTTCATAAAAAGTACTACAAATTTATACTTGACGGAAACTACACAAACACAGCTACAAGATGACATAAAAACTTTGACAATCAAATTAAAATTGTGGCCACAGTAAGCGATCAAAGCTGAAAATCTGCACAAAAAACGCACGTGTTCTAGGAACAGTCATTTACATGCCTCCTACGTGCTAGATAATGTGCCTAAAATATTTTCCCACCATGAAAATACTAATTTGGGTTAAGCCTTTAAACTAAAAATTCCAAAGCCGAAATTCGCACGTTTAAGGGGAGAAAAATTGATTTAAAGTTTTGGGGTAGTGACACTTGAAAAATTGGAAATTTTTTGCCTTTCAGCCACTAAAACTGCCCTTAAAATTTTCCAAAATACCACAAATTTATACTTTTTGGAAAATTCAGACGCTAATCTATCTATTGATAGCAAAATAATGCAAATCGGTTGGAAAATGTGACCACAGCAATGCCATAAAGGGAAAAAGTTCCCAAAACCTGCCCCCCCAAAAAATACTATCTCGCTTATTAGACCACTCAGAAAAACAATTTCTGTTTTCATTTGTTTGTTTACACTCATGTATGACTTATAAACATTGAAATTTTTTTTTAAATCACGCATGGGTTTTTATGCGGATAAGTTTGTTTTTTTACTGTCTTCCTATTTCAACCCGCATAAAGCATAGTGTTCTTACGCAAAGCACTACAAATTTGTACTTTACGTAAGCAACAGAATGATAGCTATAAAACGAGACCAAAATTTTGAAAATCGAATAGAAACTGTGGTCACAGTGAACGATCAAACCCAGAGATCTGCCGAAGAAATGGACGCGTTTTAGGGAAATACTTGTCTACGCCTCCTAGACACCATAAAGCATAGTATTTTCATAAAAAGTACTACAAATTTATACTTGACGGAAACTACACAAACACAGCTACAAGATGACATAAAAACTTTGACAATCAAATTAAAATTGTGGCCACAGTAAGCGATCAAAGCTGAAAATCTGCACAAAAAACGCACGTGTTCTAGGAACAGTCATTTACATGCCTCCTACGTGCTAGATAATGTGCCTAAAATATTTTCCCACCATGAAAATACTAATTTGGGTTAAGCCTTTAAACTAAAAATTCCAAAGCCGAAATTCGCACGTTTAAGGGGAGAAAAATTGATTTAAAGTTTTGGGGTAGTGACACTTGAAAAATTGGAAATTTTTTGCCTTTCAGCCACTAAAACTGCCCTTAAAATTTTCCAAAATACCACAAATTTATACTTTTTAGAAAATTCAGACGCTAATCTATCTATTGATAGCAAAATAATGCAAATCGGTTGGAAAATGTGACCACAGCAATGCCATAAAGGAAAAAGTTCCCAAAACCTGCCCCCCCAAAAAATACTATCTCGCTTATTAGACCACTCAGAAAAACAATTTCTGTTTTCATTTGTTTGTTTACACTCATGTATGACTTATAAACATTGAAATTTTTTTTTTAAATCACGCATGGGTTTTTATGCGGATAAGTTTGTTTTTTTACTGTCTTCCTATTTCAACCCGCATAAAGCATAGTGTTCTTACGCAAAGCACTACAAATTTGTACTTTACGTAAGCAACAGAATGATAGCTATAAAACGAGACCAAAATTTTGAAAATCGAATAGAAACTGTGGTCACAGTGAACGATCAAACCCAGAGATCTGCCGAAGAAATGGACGCGTTTTAGGGAAATACTTGTCTACGCCTCCTAGACACCATAAAGCATAGTATTTTCATAAAAAGTACTACAAATTTATACTTGACGGAAACTACACAAACACAGCTACAAGATGACATAAAAACTTTGACAATCAAATTAAAATTGTGGCCACAGTAAGCGATCAAAGCTGAAAATCTGCACAAAAAACGCACGTGTTCTAGGAACAGTCATTTACATGCCTCCTACGTGCTAGATAATGTGCCTAAAATATTTTCCCACGATGAAAATACTAATTTGGGTTAAGCCTTTAAACTAAAAATTCCAAAGCCGAAATTCGCACGTTTAAGGGGAGAAAAATTGATTTAAAGTTTTGGGGTAGTGACACTTGAAAAATTGGAAATTTTTTGCCTTTCAGCCACTAAAACTGCCCTTAAAATTTTCCAAAATACCACAAATTTATACTTTTTAGAAAATTCAGACGCTAATCTATCTATTGATAGCAAAATAATGCAAATCGGTTGGAAAATGTGACCACAGCAGTGCCATAAAGAGAAAAAGTTCCCAAAACCTGCCCCCCTAAAAAATACTATCTCGCTTATTAGACCACTCAGAAAAACAATTTCTGTTTTCATTTGTTTGTTTACACTCATGTATGACTTATAAACATTGAAATTTTTTTTTTAAATCACGCATGGGTTTTTATGCGGATAAGTTTGTTTTTTTACTGTCTTCCTATTTCAACCCGCATAAAGCATAGTGTTCTTACGCAAAGTACTACAAATTTGTACTTTACGTAAGCAACAGAATGATAGCTATAAAACGAGACCAAAATTTTGAAAATCGAATAGAAACTGTGGTCACAGTGAGCGATCAAACCCAGAGATCTGCCGAAGAAATGGACGCGTTTTAGGGAAATACTTGTCTACGCCTCCTAGACACCATAAAGCATAGTATTTTCATAAAAAGTACTACAAATTTATACTTGACGGAAACTACACAAACACAGCTACAAGATGACATAAAAACTTTGACAATCAAATTAAAATTGTGGCCACAGTAAGCGATCAAAGCTGAAAATCTGCACAAAAAACGCACGTGTTCTAGGAACAGTCATTTACATGCCTCCTACGTGCTAGATAATGTGCCTAAAATATTTTCCCACCATGAAAATACTAATTCGGGTTAAGCCTTTAAACTAAAAAATTCCAAAGCCGAAATTCGCACGTTTAAGGGGAGAAAAATTGATTTAAAGTTTTGGGGTAGTGACACTTGAAAAATTGGAAATTTTTTGCCTTTCAGCCACTAAAACTGCCCTTAAAATTTTCCAAAATACCACAAATTTATACTTTTTAGAAAATTCAGACGCTAATCTATCTATTGATAGCAAAATAATGCAAATCGGTTGGAAAATGTGACCACAGCAATGCCATAAAGGAAAAAAGTTCCCAAAACCTGCCCCCCCAAAAAATACTATCTCGCTTATTAGACCACTCAGAAAAACAATTTCTGTTTTCATTTGTTTGTTTACACTCATGTATGACTTATAAACATTGAAATTTTTTTTTAAATCACGCATGGGTTTTTATGCGGATAAGTTTGTTTTTTTACTGTCTTCCTATTTCAACCCGCATAAAGCATAGTGTTCTTACGCAAAGCACTACAAATTTGTACTTTACGTAAGCAACAGAATGATAGCTATAAAACGAGACCAAAATTTTGAAAATCGAATAGAAACTGTGGTCACAGTGAGCGATCAAACCCAGAGATCTGCCGAAGAAATGGACGCGTTTTAGGGAAATACTTGTCTACGCCTCCTAGACACCATAAAGCATAGTATTTTCATAAAAAGTACTACAAATTTATACTTGACGGAAACTACACAAACACAGCTAAAAGATGACATAAAAACTTTGACAATCAAATTAAAATTGTGGCCACAGTAAGCGATCAAAGCTGAAAATCTGCACAAAAAACGCACGTGTTCTAGGAACAGTCATTTACATGCCTCCTACGTGCTAGATAATGTGCCTAAAATATTTTCCCACCATGAAAATACTAATTTGGGTTAAGCCTTTGAACTAAAAATTCCAAAGCCGAAATTCGCACGTTTAAGGGGAGAAAAATTGATTTAAAGTTTTGGGGTAGTGACACTTGAAAAATTGGAAATTTTTTGCCTTTCAGCCACTAAAACTGCCCTTAAAATTTTCCAAAATACCACAAATTTATACTTTTTAGAAAATTCAGACGCTAATCTATCTATTGATAGCAAAATAATGCAAATCGGTTGGAAAATGTGACCACAGCAATGCCATAAAGGGAAAAAGTTCCCAAAACCTGCCCCCCCAAAAAATACTATCTCGCTTATTAGACCACTCAGAAAAACAATTTCTGTTTTCATTTGTTTGTTTACACTCATGTATGACTTATAAACATTGAAATTTTTTTTTTTAAATCACGCATGGGTTTTTATGCGGATAAGTTTGTTTTTTTACTGTCTTCCTATTTCAACCCGCATAAAGCATAGTGTTCTTACGCAAAGCACTACAAATTTGTACTTTACGTAAGCAACAGAATGATAGCTATAAAACGAGACCAAAATTTTGAAAATCGAATAGAAACTGTGGTCACAGTGAACGATCAAACCCAGAGATCTGCCGAAGAAATGGACGCGTTTTAGGGAAATACTTGTCTACGCCTCCTAGACACCATAAAGCATAGTATTTTCATAAAAAGTACTACAAATTTATACTTGACGGAAACTACACAAACACAGCTACAAGATGACATAAAAACTTTGACAATCAAATTAAAATTGTGGCCACAGTAAGCGATCAAAGCTGAATCTGCACAAAAAACGCACGTGTTCTAGGAACAGTCATTTACATGCCTCCTACGTGCTAGATAATGTGCCTAAAATATTTTCCCACCATGAAAATACTAATTTGGGTTAAGCCTTTAAACTAAAAATTCCAAAGCCGAAATTCGCACGTTTAAGGGGAGAAAAATTGATTTAAAGTTTTGGGGTAGTGACACTTGAAAAATTGGAAATTTTTTGCCTTTCAGCCACTAAAACTGCCCTTAAAATTTTCCAAAATACCACAAATTTATACTTTTTAGAAAATTCAGACGCTAATCTATCTATTGATAGCAAAATAATGCAAATCGGTTGGAAAATGTGACCACAGCAGTGCCATAAAGAGAAAAAGTTCCCAAAACCTGCCCCCCTAAAAAATACTATCTCGCTTATTAGACCACTCAGAAAAACAATTTCTGTTTTCATTTGTTTGTTTACACTCATGTATGACTTATAAACATTGAAATTTTTTTTTAAATCACGCATGGGTTTTTATGCGGATAAGTTTGTTTTTTTACTGTCTTCCTATTTCAACCCGCATAAAGCATAGTGTTCTTACGCAAAGCACTACAAATTTGTACTTTACGTAAGCAACAGAATGATAGCTATAAAACGAGACCAAAATTTTGAAAATCGAATAGAAACTGTGGTCACAGTGAGCGATCAAACCCAGAGATCTGCCGAAGAAATGGACGCGTTTTAGGGAAATACTTGTCTACGCCTCCTAGACACCATAAAGCATAGTATTTTCATAAAAAGTACTACAAATTTATACTTGACGGAAACTACACAAACACAGCTACAAGATGACATAAAAACTTTGACAATCAAATTAAAATTGTGGCCACAGTAAGCGATCAAAGCTGAAAATCTGCACAAAAAACGCACGTGTTCTAGGAACAGTCATTTACATGCCTCCTACGTGCTAGATAATGTGCCTAAAATATTTTCCCACCATGAAAATACTAATTCGGGTTAAGCCTTTAAACTAAAAAATTCCAAAGCCGAAATTCGCACGTTTAAGGGGAGAAAAATTGATTTAAAGCTTTGGGGTAGTGACACTTGAAAAATTGGAAATTTTTTGCCTTTCAGCCACTAAAACTGCCCTTAAAATTTTCCAAAATACCACAAATTTATACTTTTTAGAAAATTCAGACGCTAATCTATCTATTGATAGCAAAATAATGCAAATCGGTTGGAAAATGTGACCACAGCAATGCCATAAAGGAAAAAAGTTCCCAAAACCTGCCCCCCCAAAAAATACTATCTCGCTTATTAGACCACTCAGAAAAACAATTTCTGTTTTCATTTGTTTGTTTACACTCATGTATGACTTATAAACATTGAAATTTTTTTTTAAATCACGCATGGGTTTTTATGCGGATAAGTTTGTTTTTTTACTATCTTCCTATTTCAACCCGCATAAAGCATAGTGTTCTTACGCAAAGCACTACAAATTTGTACTTTACGTAAGCAACAGAATGATAGCTATAAAACGAGACCAAAATTTTGAAAATCGAATAGAAACTGTGGTCACAGTGAGCGATCAAACCCAGAGATCTGCCGAAGAAATGGACGCGTTTTAGGGAAATACTTGTCTACGCCTCCTAGACACCATAAAGCATAGTATTTTCATAAAAAGTACTACAAATTTATACTTGACGGAAACTACACAAACACAGCTACAAGATGACATAAAAACTTTGACAATCAAATTAAAATTGTGGCCACAGTAAGCGATCAAAGCTGAAAATCTGCACAAAAAACGCACGTGTTCTAGGAACAGTCATTTACATGCCTCCTACGTGCTAGATAATGTGCCTAAAATATTTTCCCACCATGAAAATACTAGTTTGGGTTAAGCCTTTAAACTAAAAATTCCAAAGCCGAAATTCGCACGTTTAAGGGAAGAAAAATTGATTTAAAGTTTTGGGGTAGTGACACTTGAAAAATTGGAAATTTTTTGCCTTTCAGCCACTAAAACTGCCCTTAAAATTTTCCAAAATACCACAAATTTATACTTTTTAGAAAATTCAGACGCTAATCTATCTATTGATAGCAAAATAATGCAAATCGGTTGGAAAATGTGACCACAGCAATGCCATAAAGGGAAAAAGTTCCCAAAACCTGCCCCCCTAAAAAATACTATCTCGCTTATTAGACCACTCAGAAAAACAATTTCTGTTTTCATTTGTTTGTTTACACTCATGTATGACTTATAAACATTGAAATTTTTTTTTAAATCACGCATGGGTTTTTATGCGGATAAGTTTGTTTTTTTACTGTCTTCCTATTTCAACCCGCATAAAGCATAGTGTTCTTACGCAAAGCACTACAAATTTGTACTTTACGTAAGCAACAGAATGATAGCTATAAAACGAGACCAAAATTTTGAAAATCGAATAGAAACTGTGGTCACAGTGAGCGATCAAACCCAGAGATCTGCCGAAGAAATGGACGCGTTTTAGGGAAATACTTGTCTACGCCTCCTAGACACCATAAAGCATAGTATTTTCATAAAAAGTACTACAAATTTATACTTGACGGAAACTACACAAACACAGCTACAAGATGACATAAAAACTTTGACAATCAAATTAAAATTGTGGCCACAGTAAGCGATCAAAGCTGAAAATCTGCACAAAAAACGCACGTGTTCTAGGAACAGTCATTTACATGCCTCCTACGTGCTAGATAATGTGCCTAAAATATTTTCCCACCATGAAAATACTGATTTGGGTTAAGCCTTTAAACTAAAAATTCCAAAGCCGAAATTCGCACGTTTAAGGGGAGAAAAATTGATTTAAAGTTTTGGGGTAGTGACACTTGAAAAATTGGAAATTTTTTGCCTTTTAGCCACTAAAACTGCCCTTAAAATTTTCCAAAATACCACAAATTTATACTTTTTAGAAAATTCAGACGCTAATCTATCTATTGATAGCAAAATAATGCAAATCGGTTGGAAAATGTGACCACAGCAATGCCATGAAGGGAAAAAGTTCCCAAAACCTGCCCCCCCAAAAAAAACTATCTCGCTTATTAGACCACTCAGAAAAACAATTTCTGTTTTCATTTGTTTGTTTACACTCATGTATGACTTATAAACATTGAAATTTTTTTTTTAAATCACGCATGGGTTTTTATGCGGATAAGTTTGTTTTTTTACTGTCTTCCTATTTCAACCCGCATAAAGCATAGTGTTCTTACGCAAAGCACTACAAATTTGTACTTTACGTAAGCAACAGAATGATAGCTATAAAACGAGACCAAAATTTTGAAAATCGAATAGAAACTGTGGTCACAGTGAGCGATCAAACCCAGAGATCTGCCGAAGAAATGGACGCGTTTTAGGGAAATACTTGTCTACGCCTCCTAGACACCATAAAGCATAGTATTTTCATAAAAAGTACTACAAATTTATACTTGACGGAAACTACACAAACACAGCTACAAGATGACATAAAAACTTTGACAATCAAATTAAAATTGTGGCCACAGTAAGCGATCAAAGCTGAAAATCTGCACAAAAAACGCACGTGTTCTAGGAACAGTCATTTACATGCCTCCTACGTGCTAGATAATGTGCCTAAAATATTTTCCCACCATGAAAATACTAATTTGGGTTAAGCCTTTAAACTAAAAATTCCAAAGCCGAAATTCGCACGTTTAAGGGGAGAAAAATTGATTTAAAGTTTTGGGGTAGTGACACTTGAAAAATTGGAAATTTTTTGCCTTTCAGCCACTAAAACTGCCCTTAAAATTTTCCAAAATACCACAAATATATACTTTTTAGAAAATTCAGACGCTAATCTATCTATTGATAGCAAAATAATGCAAATCGGTTGGAAAATGTGACCACAGCAATGCCATAAAGGGAAAAAGTTCCCAAAACCTGCCCCCCCAAAAAATTCTATCTCGCTTATTAGACCACTCAGAAAAACAATTTCTGTTTTCATTTGTTTGTTTACACTCATGTATGACTTATAAACATTGAAATTTTTTTTTTAAATCACGCATGGGTTTTTATGCGGATAAGTTTGTTTTTTTACTGTCTTCCTATTTCAACCCGCATAAAGCATAGTGTTCTTACGCAAAGCACTACAAATTTGTACTTTACGTAAGCAACAGAATGATAGCTATAAAACGAGACCAAAATTTTGAAAATCGAATAGAAACTGTGGTCACAGTGAGCGATCAAACCCAGAGATCTGCCGAAGAAATGGACGCGTTTTAGGGAAATACTTGTCTACGCCTCCTAGACACCATAAAGCATAGTATTTTCATAAAAAGTACTACAAATTTATACTTGACGGAAACTACACAAACACAGCTACAAGATGACATAAAAACTTTGACAATCAAATTAAAATTGTGGCCACAGTAAGCGATCAAAGCTGAAAATCTGCACAAAAAACGCACGTGTTCTAGGAACAGTCATTTACATGCCTCCTACGTGCTAGATAATGTGCCTAAAATATTTTCCCACCATGAAAATACTAATTTGGGTTAAGCCTTTAAACTAAAAATTCCAAAGCCGAAATTCGCACGTTTAAGGGGAGAAAAATTGATTTAAAGTTTTGGGGTAGTGACACTTGAAAAATTGGAAATTTTTTGCCTTTCAGCCACTAAAACTGCCCTTAAAATTTTCCAAAATACCACAAATTTATACTTTTTAGAAAATTCAGACGCTAATCTATCTATTGATAGCAAAATAATGCAAATCGGTTGGAAAATGTGACCACAGCAATGCCATAAAGGGAAAAAGTTCCCAAAACCTGCCCCCCCAAAAAATACTATCTCGCTTATTAGACCACTCAGAAAAACAATTTCTGTTTTCATTTGTTTGTTTACACTCATGTATGACTTATAAACATTGAAATTTTTTTTTTAAATCACGCATGGGTTTTTATGCGGATAAGTTTGTTTTTTTACTGTCTTCCTATTTCAACCCGCATAAAGCATAGTGTTCTTACGCAAAGCACTACAAATTTGTACTTTACGTAAGCAACAGAATGATAGCTATAAAACGAGACCAAAATTTTGAAAATCGAATAGAAACTGTGGTCACAGTGAGCGATCGAACCCAGAGATCTGCCGAAGAAATGGACGCGTTTTAGGGAAATACTTGTCTACGCCTCCTAGACACCATAAAGCATAGTATTTTCATAAAAAGTACTACAAATTTATACTTGACGGAAACTACACAAACACAGCTACAAGATGACATAAAAACTTTGACAATCAAATTAAAATTGTGGCCACAGTAAGCGATCAAAGCTGAAAATCTGCACAAAAAACGCACGTGTTCTAGGAACAGTCATTTACATGCCTCCTACGTGCTAGATAATGTGCCTAAAATATTTTCCCACCATGAAAATACTAATTTGGGTTAAGCCTTTAAACTAAAAATTCCAAAGCCGAAATTCGCACGTTTAAGGGGAGAAAAATTGATTTAAAGTTTTGGGGTAGTGACACTTGAAAAATTGGAAATTTTTTGCCTTTCAGCCACTAAAACTGCCCTTAAAATTTTCCAAAATACCACAAATTTATACTTTTTCGAAAATTCAGACGCTAATCTATCTATTGATAGCAAAATAATGCAAATCGGTTGGAAAATGTGACCACAGCAATGCCATAAAGGGAAAAAGTTCCCAAAACCTGCCCCCCCAAAAAATACTATCTCGCTTATTAGACCACTCAGAAAAACAATTTCTGTTTTCATTTGTTTGTTTACACTCATGTATGACTTATAAACATTAAAATTTTTTTTTAAATCACGCATGGGTTTTTATGCGGATAAGTTTGTTTTTTTACTGTCTTCCTATTTCAACCCGCATAAAGCATAGTGTTCTTACGCAAAGCACTACAAATTTGTACTTTACGTAAGCAACAGAATGATAGCTATAAAACGAGACCAAAATTTTGAAAATCGAATAGAAACTGTGGTCACAGTGAGCGATCAAACCCAGAGATCTGCCGAAGAAATGGACGCGTTTTAGGGAAATACTTGTCTACGCCTCCTAGACACCATAAAGCATAGTATTTTCATAAAAAGTACTACAAATTTATACTTGACGGAAACTACACAAACACAGCTACAAGATGACATAAAAACTTTGACAATCAAATTAAAATTGTGGCCACAGTAAGCGATCAAAGCTGAAAATCTGCACAAAAAACGCACGTGTTCTAGGAACAGTCATTTACATGCCTCCTACGTGCTAGATAATGTGCCTAAAATATTTTCCCACCATGAAAATACTAATTTGGGTTAAGCCTTTAAACTAAAAATTCCAAAGCCGAAATTCGCACGTTTAAGGGGAGAAAAATTGATTTAAAGTTTTGGGGTAGTGACACTTGAAAAATTCGAAATTTTTTGCCTTTCAGCCACTAAAACTGCCCTTAAAATTTTCCAAAATACCACAAATTTATACTTTTTAGAAAATTCAGACGCTAATCTATCTATTGATAGCAAAATAATGCAAATCGGTTGGAAAATGTGACCACAGCAATGCCATAAAGGGAAAAAGTTCCCAAAACCTGCCCCCCCAAAAAATACTATCTCGCTTATTAGACCACTCAGAAAAACAATTTCTGTTTTCATTTGTTTGTTTACACTCATGTATGACTTATAAACATTGAAATTTTTTTTTTAAATCACGCATGGGTTTTTATGCGGATAAGTTTGTTTTTTTACTGTCTTCCTATTTCAACCCGCATAAAGCATAGTGTTCTTACGCAAAGCACTACAAATTTGTACTTTACGTAAGCAACAGAATGATAGCTATAAAACGAGACCAAAATTTTGAAAATCGAATAGAAACTGTGGTCACAGTGAGCGATCAAACCCAGAGATCTGCCGAAGAAATGGACGCGTTTTAGGGAAATACTTGTCTACGCCTCCTAGACACCATAAAGCATAGTATTTTCATAAAAAGTACTACAAATTTATACTTGACGGAAACTACACAAACACAGCTACAAGATGACATAAAAACTTTGACAATCAAATTAAAATTGTGGCCACAGTAAGCGATCAAAGCTGAAAATCTGCACAAAAAACGCACGTGTTCTAGGAACAGTCATTTACATGCCTCCTACGTGCTAGATAATGTGCCTAAAATATTTTCCCACCATGAAAATACTAATTTGGGTTAAGCCTTTAAACTAAAAATTCCAAAGCCGAAATTCGCACGTTTAAGGGGAGAAAAATTGATTTAAAGTTTTGGGGTAGTGACACTTGAAAAATTGGAAATTTTTTGCCTTTCAGCCACTAAAACTGCCCTTAAAATTTTCCAAAATACCACAAATATATACTTTTTAGAAAATTCAGACGCTAATCTATCTATTGATAGCAAAATAATGCAAATCGGTTGGAAAATGTGACCACAGCAATGCCATAAAGGGAAAAAGTTCCCAAAACCTGCCCCCCCAAAAAATTCTATCTCGCTTATTAGACCACTCAGAAAAACAATTTCTGTTTTCATTTGTTTGTTTACACTCATGTATGACTTATAAACATTGAAATTTTTTTTTTAAATCACGCATGGGTTTTTATGCGGATAAGTTTGTTTTTTTACTGTCTTCCTATTTCAACCCGCATAAAGCATAGTGTTCTTACGCAAAGCACTACAAATTTGTACTTTACGTAAGCAACAGAATGATAGCTATAAAACGAGACCAAAATTTTGAAAATCGAATAGAAACTGTGGTCACAGTGAGCGATCGAACCCAGAGATCTGCCGAAGAAATGGACGCGTTTTAGGGAAATACTTGTCTACGCCTCCTAGACACCATAAAGCATAGTATTTTCTACTACAAATTTATACTTGACGGAAACTACACAAACACAGCTACAAGATGACATAAAAACTTTGACAATCAAATTAAAATTGTGGCCACAGTAAGCGATCAAAGCTGAAAATCTGCACAAAAAACGCACGTGTTCTAGGAACAGTCATTTACATGCCTCCTACGTGCTAGATAATGTGCCTAAAATATTTTCCCACCATGAAAATACTAATTTGGGTTAAGCCTTTAAACTAAAAATTCCAAAGCCGAAATTCGCACGTTTAAGGGGAGAAAAATTGATTTAAAGTTTTGGGGTAGTGACACTTGAAAAATTGGAAATTTTTTGCCTTTCAGCCACTAAAACTGCCCTTAAAATTTTCCAAAATACCACAAATTTATACTTTTTAGAAAATTCAGACGCTAATCTATCTATTGATAGCAAAATAATACAAATCGGTTGGAAAATGTGACCACAGCAATGCCATAAAGGGAAAAAGTTCCCAAAACCTGCCCCCCCAAAAAATACTATCTCGCTTATTAGACCACTCAGAAAAACAATTTCTGTTTTCATTTGTTTGTTTACACTCATGTATGACTTATAAACATTGAAATTTTTTTTTTAAATCACGCATGGGTTTTTATGCGGATAAGTTTGTTTTTTTACTGTCTTCCTATTTCAACCCGCATAAAGCATAGTGTTCTTACGCAAAGCACTACAAATTTGTACTTTACGTAAGCAACAGAATGATAGCTATAAAACGAGACCAAAATTTTGAAAATCGAATAGAAACTGTGGTCACAGTGAGCGATCAAACCCAGAGATCTGCCGAAGAAATGGACGCGTTTTAGGGAAATACTTGTCTACGCCTCCTAGACACCATAAAGCATAGTATTTTCATAAAAAGTACTACAAATTTATACTTGACGGAAACTACACAAACACAGCTACAAGATGACATAAAAACTTTGACAATCAAATTAAAATTGTGGCCACAGTAAGCGATCAAAGCTGAAAATCTGCACAAAAAACGCACGTGTTCTAGGAACAGTCATTTACATGCCTCCTACGTGCTAGATAATGTGCCTAAAATATTTTCCCACCATGAAAATACTAATTTGGGTTAAGCCTTTAAACTAAAAATTCCAAAGCCGAAATTCGCACGTTTAAGGGGAGAAAAATTGATTTAAAGTTTTGGGGTAGTGACACTTGAAAAATTGGAAATTTTTTGCCTTTCAGCCACTAAAACTGCCCTTAAAATTTTCCAAAATACCACAAATTTATACTTTTTAGAAAATTCAGACGCTAATCTATCTATTGATAGCAAAATAATGCAAATCGGTTGGAAAATGTGACCACAGCAATGCCATAAAGGGAAAAAGTTCCCAAAACCTGCCCCCCCAAAAAATACTATCTCGCTTATTAGACCACTCAGAAAAACAATTTCTGTTTTCATTTGTTTGTTTACACTCATGTATGACTTATAAACATTGAAATTTTTTTTTTAAATCACGCATGGGTTTTTATGCGGATAAGTTTGTTTTTTTACTGTCTTCCTATTTCAACCCGCATAAAGCATAGTGTTCTTACGCAAAGCACTACAAATTTGTACTTTACGTAAGCAACAGAATGATAGCTATAAAACGAGACCAAAATTTTGAAAATCGAATAGAAACTGTGGTCACAGTGAGCGATCAAACCCAGAGATCTGCCGAAGAAATGGACGCGTTTTAGGGAAATACTTGTCTACGCCTCCTAGACACCATAAAGCATAGTATTTTCATAAAAAGTACTACAAATTTATACTTGACGGAAACTACACAAACACAGCTACAAGATGACATAAAAACTTTGACAATCAAATTAAAATTGTGGCCACAGTAAGCGATCAAAGCTGAAAATCTGCACAAAAAACGCACGTGTTCTAGGAACAGTCATTTACATGCCTCCTACGTGCTAGATAATGTGCCTAAAATATTTTCCCACCATGAAAATACTAATTTGGGTTAAGCCTTTAAACTAAAAATTCCAAAGCCGAAATTCGCACGTTTAAGGGGAGAAAAATTGATTTAAAGTTTTGGGGTAGTGACACTTGAAAAATTGGAAATTTTTTGCCTTTCAGCCACTAAAACTGCCCTTAAAATTTTCCAAAATACCACAAATTTATACTTTTTAGAAAATTCAGACGCTAATCTATCTATTGATAGCAAAATAATGCAAATCGGTTGGAAAATGTGACCACAGCAATGCCATAAAGGGAAAAAGTTCCCAAAACCTGCCCCCCCAAAAAATACTATCTCGCTTATTAGACCACTCAGAAAAACAATTTCTGTTTTCATTTGTTTGTTTACACTCATGTATGACTTATAAACATTGAAATTTTTTTTTTAAATCACGCATGGGTTTTTATGCGGATAAGTTTGTTTTTTTACTGTCTTCCTATTTCAACCCGCATAAAGCATAGTGTTCTTACGCAAAGCACTACAAATTTGTACTTTACGTAAGCAACAGAATGATAGCTATAAAACGAGACCAAAATTTTGAAAATCGAATAGAAACTGTGGTCACAGTGAGCGATCAAACCCAGAGATCTGCCGAAGAAATGGACGCGTTTTAGGGAAATACTTGTCTACGCCTCCTAGACACCATAAAGCATAGTATTTTCATAAAAAGTACTACAAATTTATACTTGACGGAAACTACACAAACACAGCTACAAGATGACATAAAAACTTTGACAATCAAATTAAAATTGTGGCCACAGTAAGCGATCAAAGCTGAAAATCTGCACAAAAAACGCACGTGTTCTAGGAACAGTCATTTACATGCCTCCTACGTGCTAGATAATGTGCCTAAAATATTTTCCCACCATGAAAATACTAATTTGGGTTAAGCCTTTGAACTAAAAATTCCAAAGCCGAAATTCGCACGTTTAAGGGGAGAAAAATTGATTTAAAGTTTTGGGGTAGTGACACTTGAAAAATTGGAAATTTTTTGCCTTTCAGCCACTAAAACTGCCCTTAAAATTTTCCAAAATACCACAAATTTATACTTTTTAGAAAATTCAGACGCTAATCTATCTATTGATAGCAAAATAATGCAAATCGGTTGGAAAATGTGACCACAGCAATGCCATAAAGGGAAAAAGTTCCCAAAACCTGCCCCCCCAAAAAATACTATCTCGCTTATTAGACCACTCAGAAAAACAATTTCTGTTTTCATTTGTTTGTTTACACTCATGTATGACTTATAAACATTGAAATTTTTTTTTTAAATCACGCATGGGTTTTTATGCGGATAAGTTTGTTTTTTTACTGTCTTCCTATTTCAACCCGCATAAAGCATAGTGTTCTTACGCAAAGCACTACAAATTTGTACTTTACGTAAGCAACAGAATGATAGCTATAAAACGAGACCAAAATTTTGAAAATCGAATAGAAACTGTGGTCACAGTGAGCGATCAAACCCAGAGATCTGCCGAAGAAATGGACGCGTTTTAGGGAAATACTTGTCTACGCCTCCTAGACACCATAAAGCATAGTATTTTCATAAAAAGTACTACAAATTTATACTTGACGGAAACTACACAAACATAGCTACAAGATGACATAAAAACTTTGACAATCAAATTAAAATTGTGGCCACAGTAAGCGATCAAAGCTGAAAATCTGCACAAAAAACGCACGTGTTCTAGGAACAGTCATTTACATGCCTCCTACGTGCTAGATAATGTGCCTAAAATATTTTCCCACCATGAAAATACTAATTTGGGTTAAGCCTTTAAACTAAAAATTCCAAAGCCGAAATTCGCACGTTTAAGGGGAGAAAAATTGATTTAAAGTTTTGGGGTAGTGACACTTGAAAAATTGGAAATTTTTTGCCTTTCAGCCACTAAAACTGCCCTTAAAATTTTCCAAAATACCACAAATTTATACTTTTTAGAAAATTCAGACGCTAATCTATCTATTGATAGCAAAATAATGCAAATCGGTTGGAAAATGTGACCACAGCAATGCCATAAAGGGAAAAAGTTCCCAAAACCTGCCCCCCCAAAAAATACTATCTCGCTTATTAGACCACTCAGAAAAACAATTTCTGTTTTCATTTGTTTGTTTACACTCATGTATGACTTATAAACATTGAAATTTTTTTTTTAAATCACGCATGGGTTTTTATGCGGATAAGTTTGTTTTTTTACTGTCTTCCTATTTCAACCCGCATAAAGCATAGTGTTCTTACGCAAAGCACTACAAATTTGTACTTTACGTAAGCAACAGAATGATAGCTATAAAACGAGACCAAAATTTTGAAAATCGAATAGAAACTGTGGTCACAGTGAGCGATCAAACCCAGAGATCTGCCGAAGAAATGGACGCGTTTTAGGGAAATACTTGTCTACGCCTCCTAGACACCATAAAGCATAGTATTTTCATAAAAAGTACTACAAATTTATACTTGACGGAAACTACACAAACACAGCTACAAGATGACATAAAAACTTTGACAATCAAATTAAAATTGTGGCCACAGTAAGCGATCAAAGCTGAAAATCTGCACAAAAAACGCACGTGTTCTAGGAACAGTCATTTACATGCCTCCTACGTGCTAGATAATGTGCCTAAAATATTTTCCCACCATGAAAATACTAATTTGGGTTAAGCCTTTAAACTAAAAATTCCAAAGCCGAAATTCGCACGTTTAAGGGGAGAAAAATTGATTTAAAGTTTTGGGGTAGTGACACTTGAAAAATTGGAAATTTTTTGCCTTTCAGCCACTAAAACTGCCCTTAAAATTTTCCAAAATACCACAAATTTATACTTTTTAGAAAATTCAGACGCTAATCTATCTATTGATAGCAAAATAATGCAAATCGGTTGGAAAATGTGACCACAGCAATGCCATAAAGGGAAAAAGTTCCCAAAACCTGCCCCCCCAAAAAATACTATCTCGCTTATTAGACCACTCAGAAAAACAATTTCTGTTTTCATTTGTTTGTTTACACTCATGTATGACTTATAAACATTGAAATTTTTTTTTTAAATCACGCATGGGTTTTTATGCGGATAAGTTTGTTTTTTTACTGTCTTCCTATTTCAACCCGCATAAAGCATAGTGTTCTTACGCAAAGCACTACAAATTTGTACTTTACGTAAGCAACAGAATGATAGCTATAAAACGAGACCAAAATTTTGAAAATCGAATAGAAACTGTGGTCACAGTGAGCGATCAAACCCAGAGATCTGCCGAAGAAATGGACGCGTTTTAGGGAAATACTTGTCTACGCCTCCTAGACACCATAAAGCATAGTATTTTCATAAAAAGTACTACAAATTTATACTTGACGGAAACTACACAAACACAGCTACAAGATGACATAAAAACTTTGACAATCAAATTAAAATTGTGGCCACAGTAAGCGATCAAAGCTGAAAATCTGCACAAAAAACGCACGTGTTCTAGGAACAGTCATTTACATGCCTCCTACGTGCTAGATAATGTGCCTAAAATATTTTCCCACCATGAAAATACTAATTTGGGTTAAGCCTTTAAACTAAAAATTCCAAAGCCGAAATTCGCACGTTTAAGGGGAGAAAAATTGATTTAAAGTTTTGGGGTAGTGACACTTGAAAAATTGGAAATTTTTTGCCTTTCAGCCACTAAAACTGCCCTTAAAATTTTCCAAAATACCACAAATTTATACTTTTTAGAAAATTCAGACGCTAATCTATCTATTGATAGCAAAATAATGCAAATCGGTTGGAAAATGTGACCACAGCAATGCCATAAAGGGAAAAAGTTCCCAAAACCTGCCCCCCCAAAAAATACTATCTCGCTTATTAGACCACTCAGAAAAACAATTTCTGTTTTCATTTGTTTGTTTACACTCATGTATGACTTATAAACATTGAAATTTTTTTTTTAAATCACGCATGGGTTTTTATGCGGATAAGTTTGTTTTTTTACTGTCTTCCTATTTCAACCCGCATAAAGCATAGTGTTCTTACGCAAAGCACTACAAATTTGTACTTTACGTAAGCAACAGAATGATAGCTATAAAACGAGACCAAAATTTTGAAAATCGAATAGAAACTGTGGTCACAGTGAGCGATCAAACCCAGAGATCTGCCGAAGAAATGGACGCGTTTTAGGGAAATACTTGTCTACGCCTCCTAGACACCATAAAGCATAGTATTTTCATAAAAAGTACTACAAATTTATACTTGACGGAAACTACACAAACACAGCTACAAGATGACATAAAAACTTTGACAATCAAATTAAAATTGTGGCCACAGTAAGCGATCAAAGCTGAAAATCTGCACAAAAAACGCACGTGTTCTAGGAACAGTCATTTACATGCCTCCTACGTGCTAGATAATGTGCCTAAAATATTTTCCCACCATGAAAATACTAATTTGGGTTAAGCCTTTAAACTAAAAATTCCAAAGCCGAAATTCGCACGTTTAAGGGGAGAAAAATTGATTTAAAGTTTTGGGGTAGTGACACTTGAAAAATTGGAAATTTTTTGCCTTTCAGCCACTAAAACTGCCCTTAAAATTTTCCAAAATACCACAAATTTATACTTTTTAGAAAATTCAGACGCTAATCTATCTATTGATAGCAAAATAATGCAAATCGGTTGGAAAATGTGACCACAGCAATGCCATAAAGGGAAAAAGTTCCCAAAACCTGCCCCCCCCAAAAAATACTATCTCGCTTATTAGACCACTCAGAAAAACAATTTCTGTTTTCATTTGTTTGTTTACACTCATGTATGACTTATAAACATTGAAATTTTTTTTTTAAATCACGCATGGGTTTTTATGCGGATAAGTTTGTTTTTTTACTGTCTTCCTATTTCAACCCGCATAAAGCATAGTGTTCTAACGCAAAGCACTACAAATTTGTACTTTACGTAAGCAACAGAATGATAGCTATAAAACGAGACCAAAATTTTGAAAATCGAATAGAAACTGTGGTCACAGTGAGCGATCAAACCCAGAGATCTGCCGAAGAAATGGACGCGTTTTAGGGAAATACTTGTCTACGCCTCCTAGACACCATAAAGCATAGTATTTTCATAAAAAGTACTACAAATTTATACTTGACGGAAACTACACAAACACAGCTACAAGATGACATAAAAACTTTGACAATCAAATTAAAATTGTGGCCACAGTAAGCGATCAAAGCTGAAAATCTGCACAAAAAACGCACGTGTTCTAGGAACAGTCATTTACATGCCTCCTACGTGCTAGATAATGTGCCTAAAATATTTTCCCACCATGAAAATACTAATTTGGGTTAAGCCTTTAAACTAAAAATTCCAAAGCCGAAATTCGCACGTTTAAGGGGAGAAAAATTGATTTAAAGTTTTGGGGTAGTGACACTTGAAAAATTGGAAATTTTTTGCCTTTCAGCCACTAAAACTGCCCTTAAAATTTTCCAAAATACCACAAATTTATACTTTTTAGAAAATTCAGACGCTAATCTATCTATTGATAGCAAAATAATGCAAATCGGTTGGAAAATGTGACCACAGCAATGCCATAAAGGGAAAAAGTTCCCAAAACCTGCCCCCCCAAAAAATACTATCTCGCTTATTAGACCACTCAGAAAAACAATTTCTGTTTTCATTTGTTTGTTTACACTCATGTATGACTTATAAACATTGAAATTTTTTTTTTAAATCACGCATGGGTTTTTATGCGGATAAGTTTGTTTTTTTACTGTCTTCCTATTTCAACCCGCATAAAGCATAGTGTTCTTACGCAAAGCACTACAAATTTGACTTTACGTAAGCAACAGAATGATAGCTATAAAACGAGACCAAAATTTTGAAAATCGAATAGAAACTGTGGTCACAGTGAGCGATCAAACCCAGAGATCTGCCGAAGAAATGGACGCGTTTTAGGGAAATACTTGTCTACGCCTCCTAGACACCATAAAGCATAGTATTTTCATAAAAAGTACTACAAATTTATACTTGACGGAAACTACACAAATACAGCTACAAGATGACATAAAAACTTTGACAATCAAATTAAAATTGTGGCCACAGTAAGCTATCAAAGCTGAAAATCTGCACAAAAAACGCACGTGTTCTAGGAACAGTCATTTACATGCCTCCTACGTGCTAGATAATGTGCCTAAAATATTTTCCCACCATGAAAATACTAATTTGGGTTAAGCCTTTAAACTAAAAATTCCAAAGCCGAAATTCGCACGTTTAAGGGGAGAAAAATTGATTTAAAGTTTTGGGGTAGTGACACTTGAAAAATTGGAAATTTTTTGCCTTTCAGCCACTAAAACTGCCCTTAAAATTTTCCAAAATACCACAAATTTATACTTTTTAGAAAATTCAGACGCTAATCTATCTATTGATAGCAAAATAATGCAAATCGGTTGGAAAATGTGACCACAGCAATGCCATAAAGGGAAAAAGTTCCCAAAACCTGCCCCCCCAAAAAATACTATCTCGCTTATTAGACCACTCAGAAAAACAATTTCTGTTTTCATTTGTTTGTTTACACTCATGTATGACTTATAAACATTGAAATTTTTTTTTTAAATCACGCATGGGTTTTTATGCGGATAAGTTTGTTTTTTTACTGTCTTCCTATTTCAACCCGCATAAAGCATAGTGTTCTTACGCAAAGCACTACAAATTTGACTTTACGTAAGCAACAGAATGATAGCTATAAAACGAGACCAAAATTTTGAAAATCGAATAGAAACTGTGGTCACAGTGAGCGATCAAACCCAGAGATCTGCCGAAGAAATGGACGCGTTTTAGGGAAATACTTGTCTACGCCTCCTAGACACCATAAAGCATAGTATTTTCATAAAAAGTACTACAAATTTATACTTGACGGAAACTACACAAATACAGCTACAAGATGACATAAAAACTTTGACAATCAAATTAAAATTGTGGCCACAGTAAGCTATCAAAGCTGAAAATCTGCACAAAAAACGCACGTGTTCTAGGAACAGTCATTTACATGCCTCCTACGTGCTAGATAATGTGCCTAAAATATTTTCCCACCATGAAAATACTAATTTGGGTTAAGCCTTTAAACTAAAAATTCCAAAGCCGAAATTCGCACGTTTAAGGAGAGAAAAATTGATTTAAAGTTTTGGGGTAGTGACACTTGAAAAATTGGAAATTTTTTGCCTTTCAGCCACTAAAACTGCCCTTAAAATTTTCCAAAATACCACAAATTTATACTTTTTAGAAAATTCAGACGCTAATCTATCTATTGATAGCAAAATAATGCAAATTGGTTGGAAAATGTGACCACAGCAATGCCATAAAGGGAAAAAGTTCCCAAAACCTGCCCCCCCAAAAAATACTATCTCGCTTATTAGACCACTCAGAAAAACAATTTCTGTTTTCATTTATTTGTTTACACTCATGTATGACTTATAAACATTGAAATTTTTTTTTTAAATCACGCATGGGTTTTTATGCGGATAAGTTTGTTTTTTTACTGTCTTCCTATTTCAACCCGCATAAAGCATAGTGTTCTTACGCAAAGCACTACAAATTTGTACTTTACGTAAGCAACAGAATGATAGATATAAAACGAGACCAAAATTTTGAAAATCGAATAGAAACTGTGGTCACAGTGAGCGATCAAACCCAGAGATCTGCCGAAGAAATGGACGCGTTTTAGGGAAATACTTGTCTACGCCTCCTAGACACCATAAAGCATAATATTTTCATAAAAAGTACTACAAATTTATACTTGACGGAAACTACACAAACACAGCTACAAGATGACATAAAAACTTTGACAATCAAATTAAAATTGTGGCCACAGTAAGCGATCAAAGCTGAAAATCTGCACAAAAAACGCACGTGTTCTAGGAACAGTCATTTACATGCCTCCTACGTGCTAGATAATGTGCCTAAAATATTTTCCCACCATGAAAATACTAATTTGGGTTAAGCCTTTAAACTAAAAATTCCAAAGCCGAAATTCGCACGTTTAAGGGGAGAAAAATTGATTTAAAGTTTTGGGGTAGTGACACTTGAAAAATTGGAAATTTTTTGCCTTTCAGCCACTAAAACTGCCCTTAAAATTTTCCAAAATACCACAAATTTATACTTTTTAGAAAATTCAGACGCTAATCTATCTATTGATAGCAAAATAATGCAAATCGGTTGGAAAATGTGACCACAGCAATGCCATAAAGGGAAAAAGTTCCCAAAACCTGCCCCCCCAAAAAATACTATCTCGCTTATTAGACCACTCAGAAAAACAATTTCTGTTTTCATTTGTTTGTTTACACTCATGTATGACTTATAAACATTGAAATTTTTTTTTTAAATCACGCATGGGTTTTTATGCGGATAAGTTTGTTTTTTTACTGTCTTCCTATTTCAACCCGCATAAAGCATAGTGTTCTTACGCAAAGCACTACAAATTTGTACTTTACGTAAGCAACAGAATGATAGCTATAAAACGAGACCAAAATTTTGAAAATCGAATAGAAACTGTGGTCACAGTGAGCGATCAAACCCAGAGATCTGCCGAAGAAATGGACGCGTTTTAGGGAAATACTTGTCTACGCCTCCTAGACACCATAAAGCATAGTATTTTCATAAAAAGTACTACAAATTTATACTTGACGGAAACTACACAAACACAGCTACAAGATGACATAAAAACTTTGACAATCAAATTAAAATTGTGGCCACAGTAAGCGATCAAAGCTGAAAATCTGCACAAAAAACGCACGTGTTCTAGGAACAGTCATTTACATGCCTCCTACGTGCTAGATAATGTGCCTAAAATATTTTCCCACCATGAAAATACTAATTTGGGTTAAGCCTTTAAACTAAAAATTCCAAAGCCGAAATTCGCACGTTTAAGGGGAGAAAAATTGATTTAAAGTTTTGGGGTAGTGACACTTGAAAAATTGGAAATTTTTTGCCTTTCAGCCACTAAAACTGCCCTTAAAATTTTCCAAAATACCACAAATTTATACTTTTTAGAAAATTCAGACGCTAATCTATCTATTGATAGCAAAATAATGCAAATCGGTTGGAAAATGTGACCACAGCAATGCCATAAAGGGAAAAAGTTCCCAAAACCTGCCCCCCCAAAAAATACTATCTCGCTTATTAGACCACTCAGAAAAACAATTTCTGTTTTCATTTGTTTGTTTACACTCATGTATGACTTATAAACATTGAAATTTTTTTTTTTAAATCACGCATGGGTTTTTATGCGGATAAGTTTGTTTTTTTACTGTCTTCCTATTTCAACCCGCATAAAGCATAGTGTTCTTACGCAAAGCACTACAAATTTGTACTTCACGTAAGCAACAGAATGATAGCTATAAAACGAGACCAAAATTTTGAAAATCGAATAGAAACTGTGGTCACAGTGAGCGATCAAACCCAGAGATCTGCCGAAGAAATGGACGCGTTTTAGGGAAATACTTGTCTACGCCTCCTAGACACCATAAAGCATAGTATTTTCATAAAAAGTACTACAAATTTATACTTGACGGAAACTACACAAACACAGCTACAAGATGACATAAAAACTTTGACAATCAAATTAAAATTGTGGCCACAGTAAGCGATCAAAGCTGAAAATCTGCACAAAAAACGCACGTGTTCTAGGAACAGTCATTTACATGCCTCCTACGTGCTAGATAATGTGCCTAAAATATTTTCCCACCATGAAAATACTAATTTGGGTTAAGCCTTTAAACTAAAAATTCCAAAGCCGAAATTCGCACGTTTAAGGGGAGAAAAATTGATTTAAAGTTTTGGGGTAGTGACACTTGAAAAATTGGAAATTTTTTGCCTTTCAGCCACTAAAACTGCCCTTAAAATTTTCCAAAATACCACAAATTTATACTTTTTAGAAAATTCAGACGCTAATCTATCTATTGATAGCAAAATAATGCAAATCGGTTGGAAAATGTGACCACAGCAATGCCATAAAGGGAAAAAGTTCCCAAAACCTGCCCCCCCAAAAAATACTATCTCGCTTATTAGACCACTCAGAAAAACAATTTCTGTTTTCATTTGTTTGTTTACACTCATGTATGACTTATAAACATTGAAATTTTTTTTTTAAATCACGCATGGGTTTTTATGCGGATAAGTTTGTTTTTTTACTGTCTTCCTATTTCAACCCGCATAAAGCATAGTGTTCTTACGCAAAGCACTACAAATTTGTACTTTACGTAAGCAACAGAATGATAGCTATAAAACGAGACCAAAATTTTGAAAATCGAATAGAAACTGTGGTCACAGTGAGCGATCAAACCCAGAGATCTGCCGAAGAAATGGACGCGTTTTAGGGAAATACTTGTCTACGCCTCCTAGACACCATAAAGCATAGTATTTTCATAAAAAGTACTACAAATTTATACTTGACGGAAACTACACAAACACAGCTACAAGATGACATAAAAACTTTGACAATCAAATTAAAATTGTGGCCACAGTAAGCGATCAAAGCTGAAAATCTGCACAAAAAACGCACGTGTTCTAGGAACAGTCATTTACATGCCTCCTACGTGCTAGATAATGTGCCTAAAATATTTTCCCACCATGAAAATACTAATTTGGGTTAAGCCTTTAAACTAAAAATTCCAAAGCCGAAATTCGCACGTTTAAGGGGAGAAAAATTGATTTAAAGTTTTGGGGTAGTGACACTTGAAAAATTGGAAATTTTTTGCCTTTCAGCCACTAAAACTGCCCTTAAAATTTTCCAAAATACCACAAATTTATACTTTTTAGAAAATTCAGACGCTAATCTATCTATTGATAGCAAAATAATGCAAATCGGTTGGAAAATGTGACCACAGCAATGCCATAAAGGGAAAAAGTTCCCAAAACCTGCCCCCCCAAAAAATACTATCTCGCTTATTAGACCACTCAGAAAAACAATTTCTGTTTTCATTTGTTTGTTTACACTCATGTATGACTTATAAACATTGAAATTTTTTTTTTAAATCACGCATGGGTTTTTATGCGGATAAGTTTGTTTTTTTACTGTCTTCCTATTTCAACCCGCATAAAGCATAGTGTTCTTACGCAAAGCACTACAAATTTGTACTTTACGTAAGCAACAGAATGATAGCTATAAAACGAGACCAAAATTTTGAAAATCGAATAGAAACTGTGGTCACAGTGAGCGATCAAACCCAGAGATCTGCCGAAGAAATGGACGCGTTTTAGGGAAATACTTGTCTACGCCTCCTAGACACCATAAAGCATAGTATTTTCATAAAAAGTACTACAAATTTATACTTGACGGAAACTACACAAACACAGCTACAAGATGACATAAAAACTTTGACAATCAAATTAAAATTGTGGCCACAGTAAGCGATCAAAGCTGAAAATCTGCACAAAAAACGCACGTGTTCTAGGAACAGTCATTTACATGCCTCCTACGTGCTAGATAATGTGCCTAAAATATTTTCCCACCATGAAAATACTAATTTGGGTTAAGCCTTTAAACTAAAAATTCCAAAGCCGAAATTCGCACGTTTAAGGGGAGAAAAATTGATTTAAAGTTTTGGGGTAGTGACACTTGAAAAATTGGAAATTTTTTGCCTTTCAGCCACTAAAACTGCCCTTAAAATTTTCCAAAATACCACAAATTTATACTTTTTAGAAAATTCAGACGCTAATCTATCTATTGATAGCAAAATAATGCAAATCGGTTGGAAAATGTGACCACAGCAATGCCATAAAGGGAAAAAGTTCCCAAAACCTGCCCCCCCAAAAAATACTATCTCGCTTATTAGACCACTCAGAAAAACAATTTCTGTTTTCATTTGTTTGTTTACACTCATGTATGACTTATAAACATTGAAATTTTTTTTTTAAATCACGCATGGGTTTTTATGCGGATAAGTTTGTTTTTTTACTGTCTTCCTATTTCAACCCGCATAAAGCATAGTGTTCTTACGCAAAGCACTACAAATTTGTACTTTACGTAAGCAACAGAATGATAGCTATAAAACGAGACCAAAATTTTGAAAATCGAATAGAAACTGTGGTCACAGTGAGCGATCAAACCCAGAGATCTGCCGAAGAAATGGACGCGTTTTAGGGAAATACTTGTCTACGCCTCCTAGACACCATAAAGCATAGTATTTTCATAAAAAGTACTACAAATTTATACTTGACGGAAACTACACAAACACAGCTACAAGATGACATAAAAACTTTGACAATCAAATTAAAATTGTGGCCACAGTAAGCGATCAAAGCTGAAAATCTGCACAAAAAACGCACGTGTTCTAGGAACAGTCATTTACATGCCTCCTACGTGCTAGATAATGTGCCTAAAATATTTTCCCACCATGAAAATACTAATTTGGGTTAAGCCTTTAAACTAAAAATTCCAAAGCCGAAATTCGCACGTTTAAGGGGAGAAAAATTGATTTAAAGTTTTGGGGTAGTGACACTTGAAAAATTGGAAATTTTTTGCCTTTCAGCCACTAAAACTGCCCTTAAAATTTTCCAAAATACCACAAATTTATACTTTTTAGAAAATTCAGACGCTAATCTATCTATTGATAGCAAAATAATGCAAATCGGTTGGAAAATGTGACCACAGCAATGCCATAAAGGGAAAAAGTTCCCAAAACCTGCCCCCCCAAAAAATACTATCTCGCTTATTAGACCACTCAGAAAAACAATTTCTGTTTTCATTTGTTTGTTTACACTCATGTATGACTTATAAACATTGAAATTTTTTTTTTAAATCACGCATGGGTTTTTATGCGGATAAGTTTGTTTTTTTACTGTCTTCCTATTTCAACCCGCATAAAGCATAGTGTTCTTACGCAAAGCACTACAAATTTGTACTTCACGTAAGCAACAGAATGATAGCTATAAAACGAGACCAAAATTTTGAAAATCGAATAGAAACTGTGGTCACAGTGAGCGATCAAACCCAGAGATCTGCCGAAGAAATGGACGCGTTTTAGGGAAATACTTGTCTACGCCTCCTAGACACCATAAAGCATAGTATTTTCATAAAAAGTACTACAAATTTATACTTGACGGAAACTACACAAACACAGCTACAAGATGACATAAAAACTTTGACAATCAAATTAAAATTGTGGCCACAGTAAGCGATCAAAGCTGAAAATCTGCACAAAAAACGCACGTGTTCTAGGAACAGTCATTTACATGCCTCCTACGTGCTAGATAATGTGCCTAAAATATTTTCCCACCATGAAAATACTAATTTGGGTTAAGCCTTTAAACTAAAAATTCCAAAGCCGAAATTCGCACGTTTAAGGGGAGAAAAATTGATTTAAAGTTTTGGGGTAGTGACACTTGAAAAATTGGAAATTTTTTGCCTTTCAGCCACTAAAACTGCCCTTAAAATTTTCCAAAATACCACAAATTTATACTTTTTAGAAAATTCAGACGCTAATCTATCTATTGATAGCAAAATAATGCAAATCGGTTGGAAAATGTGACCACAGCAATGCCATAAAGGGAAAAAGTTCCCAAAACCTGCCCCCCCAAAAAATACTATCTCGCTTATTAGACCACTCAGAAAAACAATTTCTGTTTTCATTTGTTTGTTTACACTCATGTATGACTTATAAACATTGAAATTTTTTTTTTAAATCACGCATGGGTTTTTATGCGGATAAGTTTGTTTTTTTACTGTCTTCCTATTTCAACCCGCATAAAGCATAGTGTTCTTACGCAAAGCACTACAAATTTGTACTTTACGTAAGCAACAGAATGATAGCTATAAAACGAGACCAAAATTTTGAAAATCGAATAGAAACTGTGGTCACAGTGAGCGATCAAACCCAGAGATCTGCCGAAGAAATGGACGCGTTTTAGGGAAATACTTGTCTACGCCTCCTAGACACCATAAAGCATAGTATTTTCATAAAAAGTACTACAAATTTATACTTGACGGAAACTACACAAACACAGCTACAAGATGACATAAAAACTTTGACAATCAAATTAAAATTGTGGCCACAGTAAGCGATCAAAGCTGAAAATCTGCACAAAAAACGCACGTGTTCTAGGAACAGTCATTTACATGCCTCCTACGTGCTAGATAATGTGCCTAAAATATTTTCCCACCATGAAAATACTAATTTGGGTTAAGCCTTTAAACTAAAAATTCCAAAGCCGAAATTCGCACGTTTAAGGGGAGAAAAATTGATTTAAAGTTTTGGGGTAGTGACACTTGAAAAATTGGAAATTTTTTGCCTTTCAGCCACTAAAACTGCCCTTAAAATTTTCCAAAATACCACAAATTTATACTTTTTAGAAAATTCAGACGCTAATCTATCTATTGATAGCAAAATAATGCAAATCGGTTGGAAAATGTGACCACAGCAATGCCATAAAGGGAAAAAGTTCCCAAAACCTGCCCCCCCAAAAAATACTATCTCGCTTATTAGACCACTCAGAAAAACAATTTCTGTTTTCATTTGTTTGTTTACACTCATGTATGACTTATAAACATTGAAATTTTTTTTTTAAATCACGCATGGGTTTTTATGCGGATAAGTTTGTTTTTTTACTGTCTTCCTATTTCAACCCGCATAAAGCATAGTGTTCTTACGCAAAGCACTACAAATTTGTACTTTACGTAAGCAACAGAATGATAGCTATAAAACGAGACCAAAATTTTGAAAATCGAATAGAAACTGTGGTCACAGTGAGCGATCAAACCCAGAGATCTGCCGAAGAAATGGACGCGTTTTAGGGAAATACTTGTCTACGCCTCCTAGACACCATAAAGCATAGTATTTTCATAAAAAGTACTACAAATTTATACTTGACGGAAACTACACAAACACAGCTACAAGATGACATAAAAACTTTGACAATCAAATTAAAATTGTGGCCACAGTAAGCGATCAAAGCTGAAAATCTGCACAAAAAACGCACGTGTTCTAAGAACAGTCATTTACATGCCTCCTACGTGCTAGATAATGTGCCTAAAATATTTTCCCACCATGAAAATACTACCTTCGGTTAAGCCTTTAAACTAAAAATTCCAAAGCCGAAATTCGCACGTTTAAGGGGAGAAAAATTGATTTAAAGTTTTGGGGTAGTGACACTTGAAAAATTGGAAATTTTTTGCCTTTCAGCCACTAAAACTGCCCTTAAAATTTTCCAAAATACCACAAATATATACTTTTTAGAAAATTCAGACGCTAATCTATCTATTGATAGCAAAATAATGCAAATCGGTTGGAAAATGTGACCACAGCAATGCCATAAAGGGAAAAAGTTCCCAAAACCTGCCCCCCCAAAAAATACTATCTCGCTTATTAGACCACTCAGAAAAACAATTTCTGTTTTCATTTGTTTGTTTACACTCATGTATGACTTATAAACATTGAAATTTTTTTTTTAAATCACGCATGGGTTTTTATGCGGATAAGTTTGTTTTTTTACTGTCTTCCTATTTCAACCCGCATAAAGCATAGTGTTCTTACGCAAAGCACTACAAATTTGTACTTTACGTAAGCAACAGAATGATAGCTATAAAACGAGACCAAAATTTTGAAAATCGAATAGAAACTGTGGTCACAGTGAGCGATCAAACCCAGAGATCTGCCGAAGAAATGGACGCGTTTTAGGGAAATACTTGTCTACGCCTCCTAGACACCATAAAGCATAGTATTTTCATAAAAAGTACTACAAATTTATTCTTGACGGAAACTACACAAACACAGCTACAAGATGACATAAAAACTTTGACAATCAAATTAAAATTGTGGCCACAGTAAGCGATCAAAGCTGAAAATCTGCACAAAAAACGCACGTGTTCTAGGAACAGTCATTTACATGCCTCCTACGTGCTAGATAATGTGCCTAAAATATTTTCCCACCATGAAAATACTAACTTGGGTTCAGCCTTTAAACTAAAAATTCCAAAGCCGAAATTCGCACGTTTAAGGGGAGAAAAATTGATTTAAAGTTTTGGGGTAGTGACACTTGAAAAATTGGAAATTTTTTGCCTTTCAGCCACTAAAACTGCCCTTAAAATTTTCCAAAATACCACAAATTTATACTTTTTAGAAAATTCAGACGCTAATCTATCTATTGATAGCAAAATAATGCAAATCGGTTGGAAAATGTGACCACAGCAATGCCATAAAGGGAAAAAGTTCCCAAAACCTGCCCCCCCAAAAAATACTATCTCGCTTATTAGACCACTCAGAAAAACAATTTCTGTTTTCATTTGTTTGTTTACACTCATGTATGACTTATAAACATTGAAATTTTTTTTTTAAATCACGCATGGGTTTTTATGCGGATAAGTTTGTTTTTTTACTGTCTTCCTATTTCAACCCGCATAAAGCATAGTGTTCTTACGCAAAGCACTACAAATTTGTACTTCACGTAAGCAACAGAATGATAGCTATAAAACGAGACCAAAATTTTGAAAATCGAATAGAAACTGTGGTCACAGTGAGCGATCAAACCCAGAGATCTGCCGAAGAAATGGACGCGTTTTAGGGAAATACTTGTCTACGCCTCCTAGACACCATAAAGCATAGTATTTTCATAAAAAGTACTACAAATTTATACTTGACGGAAACTACACAAACACAGCTACAAGATGACATAAAAACTTTGACAATCAAATTAAAATTGTGGCCACAGTAAGCGATCAAAGCTGAAAATCTGCACAAAAAACGCACGTGTTCTAGGAACAGTCATTTACATGCCTCCTACGTGCTAGATAATGTGCCTAAAATATTTTCCCACCATGAAAATACTAATTTGGGTTAAGCCTTTAAACTAAAAATTCCAAAGCCGAAATTCGCACGTTTAAGGGGAGAAAAATTGATTTAAAGTTTTGGGGTAGTGACACTTGAAAAATTGGAAATTTTTTGCCTTTCAGCCACTAAAACTGCCCTTAAAATTTTCCAAAATACCACAAATTTATACTTTTTAGAAAATTCAGACGCTAATCTATCTATTGATAGCAAAATAATGCAAATCGGTTGGAAAATGTGACCACAGCAATGCCATAAAGGGAAAAAGTTCCCAAAACCTGCCCCCCCAAAAAATACTATCTCGCTTATTAGACCACTCAGAAAAACAATTTCTGTTTTCATTTGTTTGTTTACACTCATGTATGACTTATAAACATTGAAATTTTTTTTTTAAATCACGCATGGGTTTTTATGCGGATAAGTTTGTTTTTTTACTGTCTTCCTATTTCAACCCGCATAAAGCATAGTGTTCTTACGCAAAGCACTACAAATTTGTACTTTACGTAAGCAACAGAATGATAGCTATAAAACGAGACCAAAATTTTGAAAATCGAATAGAAACTGTGGTCACAGTGAGCGATCAAACCCAGAGATCTGCCGAAGAAATGGACGCGTTTTAGGGAAATACTTGTCTACGCCTCCTAGACACCATAAAGCATAGTATTTTCATAAAAAGTACTACAAATTTATACTTGACGGAAACTACACAAACACAGCTACAAGATGACATAAAAACTTTGACAATCAAATTAAAATTGTGGCCACAGTAAGCGATCAAAGCTGAAAATCTGCACAAAAAACGCACGTGTTCTAGGAACAGTCATTTACATGCCTCCTACGTGCTAGATAATGTGCCTAAAATATTTTCCCACCATGAAAATACTAATTTGGGTTAAGCCTTTAAACTAAAAATTCCAAAGCCGAAATTCGCACGTTTAAGGGGAGAAAAATTGATTTAAAGTTTTGGGGTAGTGACACTTGAAAAATTGGAAATTTTTTGCCTTTCAGCCACTAAAACTGCCCTTAAAATTTTCCAAAATACCACAAATTTATACTTTTTAGAAAATTCAGACGCTAATCTATCTATTGATAGCAAAATAATGCAAATCGGTTGGAAAATGTGACCACAGCAATGCCATAAAGGGAAAAAGTTCCCAAAACCTGCCCCCCCAAAAAATACTATCTCGCTTATTAGACCACTCAGAAAAACAATTTCTGTTTTCATTTGTTTGTTTACACTCATGTATGACTTATAAACATTGAAATTTTTTTTTTAAATCACGCATGGGTTTTTATGCGGATAAGTTTGTTTTTTTACTGTCTTCCTATTTCAACCCGCATAAAGCATAGTGTTCTTACGCAAAGCACTACAAATTTGTACTTCACGTAAGCAACAGAATGATAGCTATAAAACGAGACCAAAATTTTGTAAATCGAATAGAAACTGTGGTCACAGTGAGCGATCAAACCCAGAGATCTGCCGAAGAAATGGACGCGTTTTAGGGAAATACTTGTCTACGCCTCCTAGACACCATAAAGCATAGTATTTTCATAAAAAGTACTACAAATTTATACTTGACGGAAACTACACAAACACAGCTACAAGATGACATAAAAACTTTGACAATCAAATTAAAATTGTGGCCACAGTAAGCGATCAAAGCTGAAAATCTGCACAAAAAACGCACGTGTTCTAGGAACAGTCATTTACATGCCTCCTACGTGCTAGATAATGTGCCTAAAATATTTTCCCACCATGAAAATACTAATTTGGGTTAAGCCTTTAAACTAAAAATTCCAAAGCCGAAATTCGCACGTTTAAGGGGAGAAAAATTGATTTAAAGTTTTGGGGTAGTGACACTTGAAAAATTGGAAATTTTTTGCCTTTCAGCCACTAAAACTGCCCTTAAAATTTTCCAAAATACCACAAATTTATACTTTTTAGAAAATTCAGACGCTAATCTATCTATTGATAGCAAAATAATGCAAATCGGTTGGAAAATGTGACCACAGCAATGCCATAAAGGGAAAAAGTTCCCAAAACCTGCCCCCCCAAAAAATACTATCTCGCTTATTAGACCACTCAGAAAAACAATTTCTGTTTTCATTTGTTTGTTTACACTCATGTATGACTTATAAACATTGAAATTTTTTTTTTAAATCACGCATGGGTTTTTATGCGGATAAGTTTGTTTTTTTACTGTCTTCCTATTTCAACCCGCATAAAGCATAGTGTTCTTACGCAAAGCACTACAAATTTGTACTTTACGTAAGCAACAGAATGATAGCTATAAAACGAGACCAAAATTTTGAAAATCGAATAGAAACTGTGGTCACAGTGAGCGATCAAACCCAGAGATCTGCCGAAGAAATGGACGCGTTTTAGGGAAATACTTGTCTACGCCTCCTAGACACCATAAAGCATAGTATTTTCATAAAAAGTACTACAAATTTATACTTGACGGAAACTACACAAACACAGCTACAAGATGACATAAAAACTTTGACAATCAAATTAAAATTGTGGCCACAGTAAGCGATCAAAGCTGAAAATCTGCACAAAAAACGCACGTGTTCTAGGAACAGTCATTTACATGCCTCCTACGTGCTAGATAATGTGCCTAAAATATTTTCCCACCATGAAAATACTAATTTGGGTTAAGCCTTTAAACTAAAAATTCCAAAGCCGAAATTCGCACGTTTAAGGGGAGAAAAATTGATTTAAAGTTTTGGGGTAGTGACACTTGAAAAATTGGAAATTTTTTGCCTTTCAGCCACTAAAACTGCCCTTAAAATTTTCCAAAATACCACAAATTTATACTTTTTAGAAAATTCAGACGCTAATCTATCTATTGATAGCAAAATAATGCAAATCGGTTGGAAAATGTGACCACAGCAATGCCATAAAGGGAAAAAGTTCCCAAAACCTGCCCCCCCAAAAAATACTATCTCGCTTATTAGACCACTCAGAAAAACAATTTCTGTTTCCATTTGTTTGTTTACACTCATGTATGACTTATAAACATTGAAATTTTTTTTTTAAATCACGCATGGGTTTTTATGCGGATAAGTTTGTTTTTTTACTGTCTTCCTATTTCAACCCGCATAAAGCATAGTGTTCTTACGCAAAGCACTACAAATTTGTACTTTACGTAAGCAACAGAATGATAGCTATAAAACGAGACCAAAATTTTGAAAATCGAATAGAAACTGTGGTCACAGTGAGCGATCAAACCCAGAGATCTGCCGAAGAAATGGACGCGTTTTAGGGAAATACTTGTCTACGCCTCCTAGACACCATAAAGCATAGTATTTTCATAAAAAGTACTACAAATTTATACTTGACGGAAACTACACAAACACAGCTACAAGATGACATAAAAACTTTGACAATCAAATTAAAATTGTGGCCACAGTAAGCGATCAAAGCTGAAAATCTGCACAAAAAACGCACGTGTTCTAGGAACAGTCATTTACATGCCTCCTACGTGCTAGATAATGTGCCTAAAATATTTTCCCACCATGAAAATACTAATTTGGGTTAAGCCTTTAAACTAAAAATTCCAAAGCCGAAATTCGCACGTTTAAGGGGAGAAAAATTGATTTAAAGTTTTGGGGTAGTGACACTTGAAAAATTGGAAATTTTTTGCCTTTCAGCCACTAAAACTGCCCTTAAAATTTTCCAAAATACCACAAATTTATACTTTTTAGAAAATTCAGACGCTAATCTATCTATTGATAGCAAAATAATGCAAATCGGTTGGAAAATGTGACCACAGCAATGCCATAAAGGGAAAAAGTTCCCAAAACCTGCCCCCCCAAAAAATACTATCTCGCTTATTAGACCACTCAGAAAAACAATTTCTGTTTTCATTTGTTTGTTTACACTCATGTATGACTTATAAACATTGAAATTTTTTTTTTAAATCACGCATGGGTTTTTATGCGGATAAGTTTGTTTTTTTACTGTCTTCCTATTTCAACCCGCATAAAGCATAGTGTTCTTACGCAAAGCACTACAAATTTGTACTTTACGTAAGCAACAGAATGATAGCTATAAAACGAGACCAAAATTTTGAAAATCGAATAGAAACTGTGGTCACAGTGAGCGATCAAACCCAGAGATCTGCCGAAGAAATGGACGCGTTTTAGGGAAATACTTGTCTACGCCTCCTAGACACCATAAAGCATAGTATTTTCATAAAAAGTACTACAAATTTATACTTGACGGAAACTACACAAACACAGCTACAAGATGACATAAAAACTTTGACAATCAAATTAAAATTGTGGCTACAGTAAGCGATCAAAGCTGAAAATCTGCACAAAAAACGCACGTGTTCTAGGAACAGTCATTTACATGCCTCCTACGTGCTAGATAATGTGCCTAAAATATTTTCCCACCATGAAAATACTAATTTGGGTTAAGCCTTTGAACTAAAAATTCCAAAGCCGAAATTCGCACGTTTAAGGGGAGAAAAATTGATTTAAAGTTTTGGGGTAGTGACACTTGAAAAATTGGAAATTTTTTGCCTTTCAGCCACTAAAACTGCCCTTAAAATTTTCCAAAATACCACAAATTTATACTTTTTAGAAAATTCAGACGCTAATCTATCTATTGATAGCAAAATAATGCAAATCGGTTGGAAAATGTGACCACAGCAATGCCATAAAGGGAAAAAGTTCCCAAAACCTGCCCCCCCAAAAAATACTATCTCGCTTATTAGACCACTCAGAAAAACAATTTCTGTTTTCATTTGTTTGTTTACACTCATGTATGACTTATAAACATTGAAATTTTTTTTTTAAATCACGCATGGGTTTTTATGCGGATAAGTTTGTTTTTTTACTGTCTTCCTATTTCAACCCGCATAAAGCATAGTGTTCTTACGCAAAGCACTACAAATTTGTACTTTACGTAAGCAACAGAATGATAGCTATAAAACGAGACCAAAATTTTGAAAATCGAATAGAAACTGTGGTCACAGTGAGCGATCAAACCCAGAGATCTGCCGAAGAAATGGACGCGTTTTAGGGAAATACTTGTCTACGCCTCCTAGACACCATAAAGCATAGTATTTTCATAAAAAGTACTACAAATTTATACTTGACGGAAACTACACAAACACAGCTACAAGATGACATAAAAACTTTGACAATCAAATTAAAATTGTGGCCACAGTAAGCGATCAAAGCTGAAAATCTGCACAAAAAACGCACGTGTTCTAGGAACAGTCATTTACATGCCTCCTACGTGCTAGATAATGTGCCTAAAATATTTTCCCACCATGAAAATACTAATTTGGGTTAAGCCTTTAAACTAAAAATTCCAAAGCCGAAATTCGCACGTTTAAGGGGAGAAAAATTGATTTAAAGTTTTGGGGTAGTGACACTTGAAAAATTGGAAATTTTTCGCCTTTCAGCCACTAAAACTGCCCTTAAAATTTTCCAAAATACCACAAATATATACTTTTTAGAAAATTCAGACGCTAATCTATCTATTGATAGCAAAATAATGCAAATCGGTTGGAAAATGTGACCACAGCAATGCCATAAAGGGAAAAAGTTCCCAAAACCTGCCCCCCCAAAAAATTCTATCTCGCTTATTAGACCACTCAGAAAAACAATTTCTGTTTTCATTTGTTTGTTTACACTCATGTATGACTTATAAACATTGAAATTTTTTTTTTAAATCACGCATGGGTTTTTATGCGGATAAGTTTGTTTTTTTACTGTCTTCCTATTTCAACCCGCATAAAGCATAGTGTTCTTACGCAAAGCACTACAAATTTGTACTTTACGTAAGCAACAGAATGATAGCTATAAAACGAGACCAAAATTTTGAAAATCGAATAGAAACTGTGGTCACAGTGAGCGATCAAACCCAGAGATCTGCCGAAGAAATGGACGCGTTTTAGGGAAATACTTGTCTACGCCTCCTAGACACCATAAAGCATAGTATTTTCATAAAAAGTACTACAAATTTATACTTGACGGAAACTACACAAACACAGCTACAAGATGACATAAAAACTTTGACAATCAAATTAAAATTGTGGCCACAGTAAGCGATCAAAGCTGAAAATCTGCACAAAAAACGCACGTGTTCTAGGAACAGTCATTTACATGCCTCCTACGTGCTAGATAATGTGCCTAAAATATTTTCCCACCATGAAAATACTAGTTTGGGTTAAGCCTTTAAACTAAAAATTCCAAAGCCGAAATTCGCACGTTTAAGGGGAGAAAAATTGATTTAAAGTTTTGGGGTAGTGACACTTGAAAAATTGGAAATTTTTTGCCTTTCAGCCACTAAAACTGCCCTTAAAATTTTCCAAAATACCACAAATTTATACTTTTTAGAAAATTCAGACGCTAATCTATCTATTGATAGCAAAATAATGCAAATCGGTTGGAAAATGTGACCACAGCAATGCCATAAAGGGAAAAAGTTCCCAAAACCTGCCCCCCCAAAAAATACTATCTCGCTTATTAGACCACTCAGAAAAACAATTTTTGTTTTCATTTGTTTGTTTACACTCATGTATGACTTATAAACATTGAAATTTTTTTTTTAAATCACGCATGGGTTTTTATGCGGATAAGTTTGTTTTTTTACTGTCTTCCTATTTCAACCCGCATAAAGCATAGTGTTCTTACGCAAAGCACTACAAATTTGTACTTTACGTAAGCAACAGAATGATAGCTATAAAACGAGACCAAAATTTTGAAAATCGAATAGAAACTGTGGTCACAGTGAGCGATCAAACCCAGAGATCTGCCGAAGAAATGGACGCGTTTTAGGGAAATACTTGTCTACGCCTCCTAGACACCATAAAGCATAGTATTTTCATAAAAAGTACTACAAATTTATACTTGACGGAAACTACACAAACACAGCTACAAGATGACATAAAAACTTTGACAATCAAATTAAAATTGTGGCCACAGTAAGCGATCAAAGCTGAAAATCTGCACAAAAAACGCACGTGTTCTAGGAACAGTCATTTACATGCCTCCTACGTGCTAGATAATGTGCCTAAAATATTTTCCCACCATGAAAATACTAGTTTGGGTTAAGCCTTTAAACTAAAAATTCCAAAGCCGAAATTCGCACGTTTAAGGGGAGAAAAATTGATTTAAAGTTTTGGGGTAGTGACACTTGAAAAATTGGAAATTTTTTGCCTTTCAGCCACTAAAACTGCCCTTAAAATTTTCCAAAATACCACAAATTTATACTTTTTAGAAAATTCAGACGCTAATCTATCTATTGATAGCAAAATAATGCAAATCGGTTGGAAAATGTGACCACAGCAATGCCATAAAGGGAAAAAGTTCCCAAAACCTGCCCCCCCAAAAAATACTATCTCGCTTATTAGACCACTCAGAAAAACAATTTCTGTTTTCATTTGTTTGTTTACACTCATGTATGACTTATAAACATTGAAATTTTTTTTTTAAATCACGCATGGGTTTTTATGCGGATAAGTTTGTTTTTTTACTGTCTTCCTATTTCAACCCGCATAAAGCATAGTGTTCTTACGCAAAGCACTACAAATTTGTACTTTACGTAAGCAACAGAATGATAGCTATAAAACGAGACCAAAATTTTGAAAATCGAATAGAAACTGTGGTCACAGTGAGCGATCAAACCCAGAGATCTGCCGAAGAAATGGACGCGTTTTAGGGAAATACTTGTCTACGCCTCCTAGACACCATAAAGCATAGTATTTTCATAAAAAGTACTACAAATTTATACTTGACGGAAACTACACAAACACAGCTACAAGATGACATAAAAACTTTGACAATCAAATTAAAATTGTGGCCACAGTAAGCGATCAAAGCTGAAAATCTGCACAAAAAACGCACGTGTTCTAGGAACAGTCATTTACATGCCTCCTACGTGCTAGATAATGTGCCTAAAATATTTTCCCACCATGAAAATACTAATTTGGGTTAAGCCTTTAAACTAAAAATTCCAAAGCCGAAATTCGCACGTTTAAGGGGAGAAAAATTGATTTAAAGTTTTGGGGTAGTGACACTTGAAAAATTGGAAATTTTTTGCCTTTCAGCCACTAAAACTGCCCTTAAAATTTTCCAAAATACCACAAATATATACTTTTTAGAAAATTCAGACGCTAATCTATCTATTGATAGCAAAATAATGCAAATCGGTTGGAAAATGTGACCACAGCAATGCCATAAAGGGAAAAAGTTCCCAAAACCTGCCCCCCCAAAAAATACTATCTCGCTTATTAGACCACTCAGAAAAACAATTTCTGTTTTCATTTGTTTGTTTACACTCATGTATGACTTATAAACATTGAAATTTTTTTTTTAAATCACGCATGGGTTTTTATGCGGATAAGTTTGTTTTTTTACTGTCTTCCTATTTCAACCCGCATAAAGCATAGTGTTCTTACGCAAAGCACTACAAATTTGTACTTTACGTAAGCAACAGAATGATAGCTATAAAACGAGACCAAAATTTTGAAAATCGAATAGAAACTGTGGTCACAGTGAGCGATCAAACCCAGAGATCTGCCGAAGAAATGGACGCGTTTTAGGGAAATACTTGTCTACGCCTCCTAGACACCATAAAGCATAGTATTTTCATAAAAAGTACTACAAATTTATACTTGACGGAAACTACACAAACACAGCTACAAGATGACATAAAAACTTTGACAATCAAATTAAAATTGTGGCCACAGTAAGCGATCAAAGCTGAAAATCTGCACAAAAAACGCACGTGTTCTAGGAACAGTCATTTACATGCCTCCTACGTGCTAGATAATGTGCCTAAAATATTTTTCCACCATGAAAATACTAATTTGGGTTAAGCCTTTAAACTAAAAATTCCAAAGCCGAAATTCGCACGTTTAAGGGGAGAAAAATTGATTTAAAGTTTTGGGGTAGTGACACTTGAAAAATTGGAAATTTTTTGCTTTTCAGCCACTAAAACTGCCCTTAAAATTTTCCAAAATACCACAAATTTATACTTTTTAGAAAATTCAGACGCTAATCTATCTATTGATAGCAAAATAATGCAAATCGGTTGGAAAATGTGACCACAGCAATGCCATAAAGGGAAAAAGTTCCCAAAACCTGCCCCCCCAAAAAATACTATCTCGCTTATTAGACCACTCAGAAAAACAATTTCTGTTTTCATTTGTTTGTTTACACTCATGTATGACTTATAAACATTGAAATTTTTTTTTTAAATCACGCATGGGTTTTTATGCGGATAAGTTTGTTTTTTTACTGTCTTCCTATTTCAACCCGCATAAAGCATAGTGTTCTTACGCAAAGCACTACAAATTTGTACTTTACGTAAGCAACAGAATGATAGCTATAAAACGAGACCAAAATTTTGAAAATCGAATAGAAACTGTGGTCACAGTGAGCGATCAAACCCAGAGATCTGCCGAAGAAATGGACGCGTTTTAGGGAAATACTTGTCTACGCCTCCTAGACACCATAAAGCATAGTATTTTCATAAAAAGTACTACAAATTTATACTTGACGGAAACTACACAAACACAGCTACAAGATGACATAAAAACTTTGACAATCAAATTAAAATTGTGGCCACAGTAAGCGATCAAAGCTGAAAATCTGCACAAAAAACGCACGTGTTCTAGGAACAGTCATTTACATGCCTCCTACGTGCTAGATAATGTGCCTAAAATATTTTCCCACCATGAAAATACTAATTTGGGTTAAGCCTTTAAACTAAAAATTCCAAAGCCGAAATTCGCACGTTTAAGGGGAGAAAAATTGATTTAAAGTTTTGGGGTAGTGACACTTGAAAAATTGGAAATTTTTTGCCTTTCAGCCACTAAAACTGCCCTTAAAATTTTCCAAAATACCACAAATTTATACTTTTTAGAAAATTCAGACGCTAATCTATCTATTGATAGCAAAATAATGCAAATCGGTTGGAAAATGTGACCACAGCAATGCCATAAAGGGAAAAAGTTCCCAAAACCTGCCCCCCCAAAAAATACTATCTCGCTTATTAGACCACTCAGAAAAACAATTTCTGTTTTCATTTGTTTGTTTACACTCATGTATGACTTATAAACATTGAAATTTTTTTTTTAAATCACGCATGGGTTTTTATGCGGATAAGTTTGTTTTTTTACTGTCTTCCTATTTCAACCCGCATAAAGCATAGTGTTCTTATGCAAAGCACTACAAATTTGTACTTTACGTAAGCAACAGAATGATAGCTATAAAACGAGACCAAAATTTTGAAAATCGAATAGAAACTGTGGTCACAGTGAGCGATCAAACCCAGAGATCTGCCGAAGAAATGGACGCGTTTTAGGGAAATACTTGTCTACGCCTCCTAGACACCATAAAGCATAGTATTTTCATAAAAAGTACTACAAATTTATACTTGACGGAAACTACACAAACACAGCTACAAGATGACATAAAAACTTTGACAATCAAATTAAAATTGTGGCCACAGTAAGCGATCAAAGCTGAAAATCTGCACAAAAAACGCACGTGTTCTAGGAACAGTCATTTACATGCCTCCTACGTGCTAGATAATGTGCCCAAAATATTTTCCCACCATGAAAATACTAATTTGGGTTAAGCCTTTAAACTAAAAATTCCAAAGCCGAAATTCGCACGTTTAAGGGGAGAAAAATTGATTTAAAGTTTTGGGGTAGTGACACTTGAAAAATTGGAAATTTTTTGCCTTTCAGCCACTAAAACTGCCCTTAAAATTTTCCAAAATACCACAAATTTATACTTTTTAGAAAATTCAGACGCTAATCTATCTATTGATAGCAAAATAATGCAAATCGGTTGGAAAATGTGACCACAGCAATGCCATAAAGGGAAAAAGTTCCCAAAACCTGCCCCCCCAAAAAATACTATCTCGCTTATTAGACCACTCAGAAAAACAATTTCTGTTTTCATTTGTTTGTTTACACTCATGTATGACTTATAAACATTGAAATTTTTTTTTTAAATCACGCATGGGTTTTTATGCGGATAAGTTTGTTTTTTTACTGTCTTCCTATTTCAACCCGCATAAAGCATAGTGTTCTTACGCAAAGCACTACAAATTTGTACTTTACGTAAGCAACAGAATGATAGCTATAAAACGAGACCAAAATTTTGAAAATCGAATAGAAACTGTGGTCACAGTGAGCGATCAAACCCAGAGATCTGCCGAAGAAATGGACGCGTTTTAGGGAAATACTTGTCTACGCCTCCTAGACACCATAAAGCATAGTATTTTCATAAAAAGTACTACAAATTTATACTTGACGGAAACTACACAAACACAGCTACAAGATGACATAAAAACTTTGACAATCAAATTAAAATTGTGGCCACAGTAAGCGATCAAAGCTGAAAATCTGCACAAAAAACGCACGTGTTCTAGGAACAGTCATTTACATGCCTCCTACGTGCTAGATAATGTGCCTAAAATATTTTTCCACCATGAAAATACTAATTTGGGTTAAGCCTTTAAACTAAAAATTCCAAAGCCGAAATTCGCACGTTTAAGGGGAGAAAAATTGATTTAAAGTTTTGGGGTAGTGACACTTGAAAAATTGGAAATTTTTTGCTTTTCAGCCACTAAAACTGCCCTTAAAATTTTCCAAAATACCACAAATTTATACTTTTTAGAAAATTCAGACGCTAATCTATCTATTGATAGCAAAATAATGCAAATCGGTTGGAAAATGTGACCACAGCAATGCCATAAAGGGAAAAAGTTCCCAAAACCTGCCCCCCCAAAAAATACTATCTCGCTTATTAGACCACTCAGAAAAACAATTTCTGTTTTCATTTGTTTGTTTACACTCATGTATGACTTATAAACATTGAAATTTTTTTTTTAAATCACGCATGGGTTTTTATGCGGATAAGTTTGTTTTTTTACTGTCTTCCTATTTCAACCCGCATAAAGCATAGTGTTCTTACGCAAAGCACTACAAATTTGTACTTTACGTAAGCAACAGAATGATAGCTATAAAACGAGACCAAAATTTTGAAAATCGAATAGAAACTGTGGTCACAGTGAGCGATCAAACCCAGAGATCTGCCGAAGAAATGGACGCGTTTTAGGGAAATACTTGTCTACGCCTCCTAGACACCATAAAGCATAGTATTTTCATAAAAAGTACTACAAATTTATACTTGACGGAAACTACACAAACACAGCTACAAGATGACATAAAAACTTTGACAATCAAATTAAAATTGTGGCCACAGTAAGCGATCAAAGCTGAAAATCTGCACAAAAAACGCACGTGTTCTAGGAACAGTCATTTACATGCCTCCTACGTGCTAGATAATGTGCCTAAAATATTTTCCCACCATGAAAATACTAATTTGGGTTAAGCCTTTAAACTAAAAATTCCAAAGCCGAAATTCGCACGTTTAAGGGGAGAAAAATTGATTTAAAGTTTTGGGGTAGTGACACTTGAAAAATTGGAAATTTTTTGCCTTTCAGCCACTAAAACTGCCCTTAAAATTTTCCAAAATACCACAAATTTATTTTTTTTAGAAAATTCAGACGCTAATCTATCTATTGATAGCAAAATAATGCAAATCGGTTGGAAAATGTGACCACAGCAATGCCATAAAGGGAAAAAGTTCCCAAAACCTGCCCCCCCAAAAAATACTATCTCGCTTATTAGACCACTCAGAAAAACAATTTCTGTTTTCATTTGTTTGTTTACACTCATGTATGACTTATAAACATTGAAATTTTTTTTTTAAATCACGCATGGGTTTTTATGCGGATAAGTTTGTTTTTTTACTGTCTTCCTATTTCAACCCGCATAAAGCATAGTGTTCTTACGCAAAGCACTACAAATTTGTACTTTACGTAAGCAACAGAATGATAGCTATAAAACGAGACCAAAATTTTGAAAATCGAATAGAAACTGTGGTCACAGTGAGCGATCAAACCCAGAGATCTGCCGAAGAAATGGACGCGTTTTAGGGAAATACTTGTCTACGCCTCCTAGACACCATAAAGCATAGTATTTTCATAAAAAGTACTACAAATTTATACTTGACGGAAACTACACAAACACAGCTACAAGATGACATAAAAACTTTGACAATCAAATTAAAATTGTGGCCACAGTAAGCGATCAAAGCTGAAAATCTGCACAAAAAACGCACGTGTTCTAGGAACAGTCATTTACATGCCTCCTACGTGCTAGATAATGTGCCCAAAATATTTTCCCACCATGAAAATACTAATTTGGGTTAAGCCTTTAAACTAAAAATTCCAAAGCCGAAATTCGCACGTTTAAGGGGAGAAAAATTGATTTAAAGTTTTGGGGTAGTGACACTTGAAAAATTGGAAATTTTTTGCCTTTCAGCCACTAAAACTGCCCTTAAAATTTTCCAAAATACCACAAATTTATACTTTTTAGAAAATTCAGACGCTAATCTATCTATTGATAGCAAAATAATGCAAATCGGTTGGAAAATGTGACCACAGCAATGCCATAAAGGGAAAAAGTTCCCAAAACCTGCCCCCCCAAAAAATACTATCTCGCTTATTAGACCACTCAGAAAAACAATTTCTGTTTTCATTTGTTTGTTTACACTCATGTATGACTTATAAACATTGAAATTTTTTTTTTAAATCACGCATGGGTTTTTATGCGGATAAGTTTGTTTTTTTACTGTCTTCCTATTTCAACCCGCATAAAGCATAGTGTTCTCACGCAAAGCACTACAAATTTGTACTTTACGTAAGCAACAGAATGATAGCTATAAAACGAGACCAAAATTTTGAAAATCGAATAGAAACTGTGGTCACAGTGAGCGATCAAACCCAGAGATCTGCCGAAGAAATGGACGCGTTTTAGGGAAATACTTGTCTACGCCTCCTAGACACCATAAAGCATAGTACTTTCATAAAAAGTACTACAAATTTATACTTGACGGAAACTACACAAACACAGCTACAAGATGACATAAAAACTTTGACAATCAAATTAAAATTGTGGCCACAGTAAGCGATCAAAGCTGAAAATCTGCACAAAAAACGCACGTGTTCTAGGAACAGTCATTTACATGCCTCCTACGTGCTAGATAATGTGCCTAAAATATTTTCCCACCATGAAAATACTAATTTGGGTTAAGCCTTTAAACTAAAAATTCCAAAGCCGAAATTTGCACGTTTAAGGGGAGAAAAATTGATTTAAAGTTTTGGGGTAGTGACACTTGAAAAATTGGAAATTTTTTGCCTTTCAGCCACTAAAACTGCCCTTAAAATTTTCCAAAATACCACAAATTTATACTTTTTAGAAAATTCAGACGCTAATCTATCTATTGATAGCAAAATAATGCAAATCGGTTGGAAAATGTGACCACAGCAATGCCATAAAGGGAAAAAGTTCCCAAAACCTGCCCCCCCAAAAAATACTATCTCGCTTATTAGACCACTCAGAAAAACAATTTCTGTTTTCATTTGTTTGTTTACACTCATGTATGACTTATAAACATTGAAATTTTTTTTTTAAATCACGCATGGGTTTTTATGCGGATAAGTTTGTTTTTTTACTGTCTTCCTATTTCAACCCGCATAAAGCATAGTGTTCTTACGCAAAGCACTACAAATTTGTACTTTACGTAAGCAACAGAATGATAGCTATAAAACGAGACCAAAATTTTGAAAATCGAATAGAAACTGTGGTCACAGTGAGCGATCAAACCCAGAGATCTGCCGAAGAAATGGACGCGTTTTAGGGAAATACTTGTCTACGCCTCCTAGACACCATAAAGCATAGTATTTTCATAAAAAGTACTACAAATTTATACTTGACGGAAACTACACAAACACAGCTACAAGATGACATAAAAACTTTGACAATCAAATTAAAATTGTGGCCACAGTAAGCGATCAAAGCTGAAAATCTGCACAAAAAACGCACGTGTTCTAGGAACAGTCATTTACATGCCTCCTACGTGCTAGATAATGTGCCTAAAATATTTTTCCACCATGAAAATACTAATTTGGGTTAAGCCTTTAAACTAAAAATTCCAAAGCCGAAATTCGCACGTTTAAGGGGAGAAAAATTGATTTAAAGTTTTGGGGTAGTGACACTTGAAAAATTGGAAATTTTTTGCTTTTCAGCCACTAAAACTGCCCTTAAAATTTTCCAAAATACCACAAATTTATACTTTTTAGAAAATTCAGACGCTAATCTATCTATTGATAGCAAAATAATGCAAATCGGTTGGAAAATGTGACCACAGCAATGCCATAAAGGGAAAAAGTTCCCAAAACCTGCCCCCCCAAAAAATACTATCTCGCTTATTAGACCACTCAGAAAAACAATTTCTGTTTTCATTTGTTTGTTTACACTCATGTATGACTTATAAACATTGAAATTTTTTTTTTAAATCACGCATGGGTTTTTATGCGGATAAGTTTGTTTTTTTACTGTCTTCCTATTTCAACCCGCATAAAGCATAGTGTTCTTACGCAAAGCACTACAAATTTGTACTTTACGTAAGCAACAGAATGATAGCTATAAAACGAGACCAAAATTTTGAAAATCGAATAGAAACTGTGGTCACAGTGAGCGATCAAACCCAGAGATCTGCCGAAGAAATGGACGCGTTTTAGGGAAATACTTGTCTACGCCTCCTAGACACCATAAAGCATAGTATTTTCATAAAAAGTACTACAAATTTATACTTGACGGAAACTACACAAACACAGCTACAAGATGACATAAAAACTTTGACAATCAAATTAAAATTGTGGCCACAGTAAGCGATCAAAGCTGAAAATCTGCACAAAAAACGCACGTGTTCTAGGAACAGTCATTTACATGCCTCCTACGTGCTAGATAATGTGCCTAAAATATTTTCCCACCATGAAAATACTAATTTGGGTTAAGCCTTTAAACTAAAAATTCCAAAGCCGAAATTCGCACGTTTAAGGGGAGAAAAATTGATTTAAAGTTTTGGGGTAGTGACACTTGAAAAATTGGAAATTTTTTGCCTTTCAGCCACTAAAACTGCCCTTAAAATTTTCCAAAATACCACAAATTTATACTTTTTAGAAAATTCAGACGCTAATCTATCTATTGATAGCAAAATAATGCAAATCGGTTGGAAAATGTGACCACAGCAATGCCATAAAGGGAAAAAGTTCCCAAAACCTGCCCCCCCAAAAAATACTATCTCGCTTATTAGACCACTCAGAAAAACAATTTCTGTTTTCATTTGTTTGTTTACACTCATGTATGACTTATAAACATTGAAATTTTTTTTTTAAATCACGCATGGGTTTTTATGCGGATAAGTTTGTTTTTTTACTGTCTTCCTATTTCAACCCGCATAAAGCATAGTGTTCTTACGCAAAGCACTACAAATTTGTACTTTACGTAAGCAACAGAATGATAGCTATAAAACGAGACCAAAATTTTGAAAATCGAATAGAAACTGTGGTCACAGTGAGCGATCAAACCCAGAGATCTGCCGAAGAAATGGACGCGTTTTAGGGAAATACTTGTCTACGCCTCCTAGACACCATAAAGCATAGTATTTTCATAAAAAGTACTACAAATTTATACTTGACGGAAACTACACAAACACAGCTACAAGATGACATAAAAACTTTGACAATCAAATTAAAATTGTGGCCACAGTAAGCGATCAAAGCTGAAAATCTGCACAAAAAACGCACGTGTTCTAGGAACAGTCATTTACATGCCTCCTACGTGCTAGATAATGTGCCTAAAATATTTTCCCACCATGAAAATACTAATTTGGGTTAAGCCTTTAAACTAAAAATTCCAAAGCCGAAATTCGCACGTTTAAGGGGAGAAAAATTGATTTAAAGTTTTGGGGTAGTGACACTTGAAAAATTGGAAATTTTTTGCCTTTCAGCCACTAAAACTGCCCTTAAAATTTTCCAAAATACCACAAATTTATACTTTTTAGAAAATTCAGACGCTAATCTATCTATTGATAGCAAAATAATGCAAATCGGTTGGAAAATGTGACCACAGCAATGCCATAAAGGGAAAAAGTTCCCAAAACCTGCCCCCCCAAAAAATACTATCTCGCTTATTAGACCACTCAGAAAAACAATTTCTGTTTTCATTTGTTTGTTTACACTCATGTATGACTTATAAACATTGAAATTTTTTTTTTAAATCACGCATGGGTTTTTATGCGGATAAGTTTGTTTTTTTACTGTCTTCCTATTTCAACCCGCATAAAGCATAGTGTTCTTACGCAAAGCACTACAAATTTGTACTTTACGTAAGCAACAGAATGATAGCTATAAAACGAGACCAAAATTTTGAAAATCGAATAGAAACTGTGGTCACAGTGAGCGATCAAACCCAGAGATCTGCCGAAGAAATGGACGCGTTTTAGGGAAATACTTGTCTACGCCTCCTAGACACCATAAAGCAAAGTATTTTCATAAAAAGTACTACAAATTTATACTTGACGGAAACTACACAAACACAGCTACAAGATGACATAAAAACTTTGACAATCAAATTAAAATTGTGGCCACAGTAAGCGATCAAAGCTGAAAATCTGCACAAAAAACGCACGTGTTCTAGGAACAGTCATTTACATGCCTCCTACGTGCTAGATAATGTGCCTAAAATATTTTCCCACCATGAAAATACTAATTTGGGTTAAGCCTTTAAACTAAAAATTCCAAAGCCGAAATTCGCACGTTTAAGGGGAGAAAAATTGATTTAAAGTTTTGGGGTAGTGACACTTGAAAAATTGGAAATTTTTTGCCTTTCAGCCACTAAAACTGCCCTTAAAATTTTCCAAAATACCACAAATTTATACTTTTTAGAAAATTCAGACGCTAATCTATCTATTGATAGCAAAATAATGCAAATCGGTTGGAAAATGTGACCACAGCAATGCCATAAAGGGAAAAAGTTCCCAAAACCTGCCCCCCCAAAAAATACTATCTCGCTTATTAGACCACTCAGAAAAACAATTTCTGTTTTCATTTGTTTGTTTACACTCATGTATGACTTATAAACATTGAAATTTTTTTTTTAAATCACGCATGGGTTTTTATGCGGATAAGTTTGTTTTTTTACTGTCTTCCTATTTCAACCCGCATAAAGCATAGTGTTCTTACGCAAAGCACTACAAATTTGTACTTTACGTAAGCAACAGAATGATAGCTATAAAACGAGACCAAAATTTTGAAAATCGAATAGAAACTGTGGTCACAGTGAGCGATCAAACCCAGAGATCTGCCGAAGAAATGGACGCGTTTTAGGGAAATACTTGTCTACGCCTCCTAGACACCATAAAGCATAGTATTTTCATAAAAAGTACTACAAATTTATACTTGACGGAAACTACACAAACACAGCTACAAGATGACATAAAAACTTTGACAATCAAATTAAAATTGTGGCCACAGTAAGCGATCAAAGCTGAAAATCTGCACAAAAAACGCACGTGTTCTAGGAACAGTCATTTACATGCCTCCTACGTGCTAGATAATGTGCCTAAAATATTTTCCCACCATGAAAATACTAACTTGGGTTAAGCCTTTAAACTAAAAATTCCAAAGCCGAAATTCGCACGTTTAAGGGGAGAAAAATTGATTTAAAGTTTTGGGGTAGTGACACTTGAAAAATTGGAAATTTTTTGCCTTTCAGCCACTAAAACTGCCCTTAAAATTTTCCAAAATACCACAAATTTATACTTTTTAGAAAATTCAGACGCTAATCTATCTATTGATAGCAAAATAATGCAAATCGGTTGGAAAATGTGACCACAGCAATGCCATAAAGGGAAAAAGTTCCCAAAACCTGCCCCCCCAAAAAATACTATCTCGCTTATTAGACCACTCAGAAAAACAATTTCTGTTTTCATTTGTTTGTTTACACTCATGTATGACTTATAAACATTGAAATTTTTTTTTTAAATCACGCATGGGTTTTTATGCGGATAAGTTTGTTTTTTTACTGTCTTCCTATTTCAACCCGCATAAAGCATAGTGTTCTTACGCAAAGCACTACAAATTTGTACTTTACGTAAGCAACAGAATGATAGCTATAAAACGAGACCAAAATTTTGAAAATCGAATAGAAACTGTGGTCACAGTGAGCGATCAAACCCAGAGATCTGCCGAAGAAATGGACGCGTTTTAGGGAAATACTTGTCTACGCCTCCTAGACACCATAAAGCATAGTATTTTCATAAAAAGTACTACAAATTTATACTTGACGGAAACTACACAAACACAGCTACAAGATGACATAAAAACTTTGACAATCAAATTAAAATTGTGGCCACAGTAAGCGATCAAAGCTGAAAATCTGCACAAAAAACGCACGTGTTCTAGGAACAGTCATTTACATGCCTCCTACGTGCTAGATAATGTGCCTAAAATATTTTTCCACCATGAAAATACTAATTTGGGTTAAGCCTTTAAACTAAAAATTCCAAAGCCGAAATTCGCACGTTTAAGGGGAGAAAAATTGATTTAAAGTTTTGGGGTAGTGACACTTGAAAAATTGGAAATTTTTTGCCTTTCAGCCACTAAAACTGCCCTTAAAATTTTCCAAAATACCACAAATTTATACTTTTTAGAAAATTCAGACGCTAATCTATCTATTGATAGCAAAATAATGCAAATCGGTTGGAAAATGTGACCACAGCAATGCCATAAAGGGAAAAAGTTCCCAAAACCTGCCCCCCCAAAAAATACTATCTCGCTTATTAGACCACTCAGAAAAACAATTTCTGTTTTCATTTGTTTGTTTACACTCATGTATGACTTATAAACATTGAAATTTTTTTTTTAAATCACGCATGGGTTTTTATGCGGATAAGTTTGTTTTTTTACTGTCTTCCTATTTCAACCCGCATAAAGCATAGTGTTCTTACGCAAAGCACTACAAATTTGTACTTTACGTAAGCAACAGAATGATAGCTATAAAACGAGACCAAAATTTTGAAAATCGAATAGAAACTGTGGTCACAGTGAGCGATCAAACCCAGAGATCTGCCGAAGAAATGGACGCGTTTTAGGGAAATACTTGTCTACGCCTCCTAGACACCATAAAGCATAGTATTTTCATAAAAAGTACTACAAATTTATACTTGACGGAAACTACACAAACACAGCTACAAGATGACATAAAAACTTTGACAATCAAATTAAAATTGTGGCCACAGTAAGCGATCAAAGCTGAAAATCTGCACAAAAAACGCACGTGTTCTAGGAACAGTCATTTACATGCCTCCTACGTGCTAGATAATGTGCCTAAAATATTTTCCCACCATGAAAATACTAACTTGGGTTAAGCCTTTAAACTAAAAATTCCAAAGCCGAAATTCGCACGTTTAAGGGGAGAAAAATTGATTTAAAGTTTTGGGGTAGTGACACTTGAAAAATTGGAAATTTTTTGCCTTTCAGCCACTAAAACTGCCCTTAAAATTTTCCAAAATACCACAAATTTATACTTTTTAGAAAATTCAGACGCTAATCTATCTATTGATAGCAAAATAATGCAAATCGGTTGGAAAATGTGACCACAGCAATGCCATAAAGGGAAAAAGTTCCCAAAACCTGCCCCCCCAAAAAATACTATCTCGCTTATTAGACCACTCAGAAAAACAATTTCTGTTTTCATTTGTTTGTTTACACTCATGTATGACTTATAAACATTGAAATTTTTTTTTTAAATCACGCATGGGTTTTTATGCGGATAAGTTTGTTTTTTTACTGTCTTCCTATTTCAACCCGCATAAAGCATAGTGTTCTTACGCAAAGCACTACAAATTTGTACTTTACGTAAGCAACAGAATGATAGCTATAAAACGAGACCAAAATTTTGAAAATCGAATAGAAACTGTGGTCACAGTGAGCGATCAAACCCAGAGATCTGCCGAAGAAATGGACGCGTTTTAGGGAAATACTTGTCTACGCCTCCTAGACACCATAAAGCATAGTATTTTCATAAAAAGTACTACAAATTTATACTTGACGGAAACTACACAAACACAGCTACAAGATGACATAAAAACTTTGACAATCAAATTAAAATTGTGGCCACAGTAAGCGATCAAAGCTGAAAATCTGCACAAAAAACGCACGTGTTCTAGGAACAGTCATTTACATGCCTCCTACGTGCTAGATAATGTGCCTAAAATATTTTTCCACCATGAAAATACTAATTTGGGTTAAGCCTTTAAACTAAAAATTCCAAAGCCGAAATTCGCACGTTTAAGGGGAGAAAAATTGATTTAAAGTTTTGGGGTAGTGACACTTGAAAAATTGGAAATTTTTTGCCTTTCAGCCACTAAAACTGCCCTTAAAATTTTCCAAAATACCACAAATTTATACTTTTTAGAAAATTCAGACGCTAATCTATCTATTGATAGCAAAATAATGCAAATCGGTTGGAAAATGTGACCACAGCAATGCCATAAAGGGAAAAAGTTCCCAAAACCTGCCCCCCCAAAAAATACTATCTCGCTTATTAGACCACTCAGAAAAACAATTTCTGTTTTCATTTGTTTGTTTACACTCATGTATGACTTATAAACATTGAAATTTTTTTTTTAAATCACGCATGGGTTTTTATGCGGATAAGTTTGTTTTTTTACTGTCTTCCTATTTCAACCCGCATAAAGCATAGTGTTCTTACGCAAAGCACTACAAATTTGTACTTTACGTAAGCAACAGAATGATAGCTATAAAACGAGACCAAAATTTTGAAAATCGAATAGAAACTGTGGTCACAGTGAGCGATCAAACCCAGAGATCTGCCGAAGAAATGGACGCGTTTTAGGGAAATACTTGTCTACGCCTCCTAGACACCATAAAGCATAGTATTTTCATAAAAAGTACTACAAATTTATACTTGACGGAAACTACACAAACACAGCTACAAGATGACATAAAAACTTTGACAATCAAATTAAAATTGTGGCCACAGTAAGCGATCAAAGCTGAAAATCTGCACAAAAAACGCACGTGTTCTAGGAACAGTCATTTACATGCCTCCTACGTGCTAGATAATGTGCCTAAAATATTTTCCCACCATGAAAATACTAATTTGGGTTAAGCCTTTAAACTAAAAATTCCAAAGCCGAAATTCGCACGTTTAAGGGGAGAAAAATTGATTTAAAGTTTTGGGGTAGTGACACTTGAAAAATTGGAAATTTTTTGCCTTTCAGCCACTAAAACTGCCCTTAAAATTTTCCAAAATACCACAAATTTATACTTTTTAGAAAATTCAGACGCTAATCTATCTATTGATAGCAAAATAATGCAAATCGGTTGGAAAATGTGACCACAGCAATGCCATAAAGGGAAAAAGTTCCCAAAACCTGCCCCCCCAAAAAATACTATCTCGCTTATTAGACCACTCAGAAAAACAATTTCTGTTTTCATTTGTTTGTTTACACTCATGTATGACTTATAAACATTGAAATTTTTTTTTAAATCACGCATGGGTTTTTATGCGGATAAGTTTGTTTTTTTACTGTCTTCCTATTTCAACCCGCATAAAGCATAGTGTTCTTACGCAAAGCACTACAAATTTGTACTTTACGTAAGCAACAGAATGATAGCTATAAAACGAGACCAAAATTTTGAAAATCGAATAGAAACTGTGGTCACAGTGAGCGATCAAACCCAGAGATCTGCCGAAGAAATGGACGCGTTTTAGGGAAATACTTGTCTACGCCTCCTAGACACCATAAAGCATAGTATTTTCATAAAAAGTACTACAAATTTATACTTAACGGAAACTACACAAACACAGCTACAAGATGACATAAAAACTTTGACAATCAAATTAAAATTGTGGCCACAGTAAGCGATCAAAGCTGAAAATCTGCACAAAAAACGCACGTGTTCTAGGAACAGTCATTTACATGCCTCCTACGTGCTAGATAATGTGCCTAAAATATTTTCCCACCATGAAAATACTAATTTGGGTTAAGCCTTTAAACTAAAAATTCCAAAGCCGAAATTCGCACGTTTAAGGGGAGAAAAATTGATTTAAAGTTTTGGGGTAGTGACACTTGAAAAATTGGAAATTTTTTGCCTTTCAGCCACTAAAACTGCCCTTAAAATTTTCCAAAATACCACAAATATATACTTTTTAGAAAATTCAGACGCTAATCTATCTATTGATAGCAAAATAATGCAAATCGGTTGGAAAATGTGACCACAGCAATGCCATAAAGGGAAAAAGTTCCCAAAACCTGCCCCCCCAAAAAATACTATCTCGCTTATTAGACCACTCAGAAAAACAATTTCTGTTTTCATTTGTTTGTTTACACTCATGTATGACTTATAAACATTGAAATTTTTTTTTTAAATCACGCATGGGTTTTTATGCGGATAAGTTTGTTTTTTTACTGTCTTCCTATTTCAACCCGCATAAAGCATAGTGTTCTTACGCAAAGCACTACAAATTTGTACTTTACGTAAGCAACAGAATGATAGCTATAAAACGAGACCAAAATTTTGAAAATCGAATAGAAACTGTGGTCACAGTGAGCGATCAAACCCAGAGATCTGCCGAAGAAATGGACGCGTTTTAGGGAAATACTTGTCTACGCCTCCTAGACACCATAAAGCATAGTATTTTCATAAAAAGTACTACAAATTTATACTTGACGGAAACTACACAAACACAGCTACAAGATGACATAAAAACTTTGACAATCAAATTAAAATTGTGGCCACAGTAAGCGATCAAAGCTGAAAATCTGCACAAAAAACGCACGTGTTCTAGAAACAGTCATTTACATGCCTCCTACGTGCTAGATAATGTGCCTAAAATATTTTCCCACCATGAAAATACTAATTTGGGTTAAGCCTTTAAACTAAAAATTCCAAAGCCGAAATTCGCACGTTTAAGGGGAGAAAAATTGATTTAAAGTTTTGGGGTAGTGACACTTGAAAAATTGGAAATTTTTTGCCTTTCAGCCACTAAAACTGCCCTTAAAATTTTCCAAAATACCACAAATTTATACTTTTTAGAAAATTCAGACGCTAATCTATCTATTGATAGCAAAATAATGCAAATCGGTTGGAAAATGTGACCACAGCAATGCCATAAAGGGAAAAAGTTCCCAAAACCTGCCCCCCCAAAAAATACTATCTCGCTTATTAGACCACTCAGAAAAACAATTTCTGTTTTCATTTGTTTGTTTACACTCATGTATGACTTATAAACATTGAAATTTTTTTTTTAAATCACGCATGGGTTTTTATGCGGATAAGTTTGTTTTTTTACTGTCTTCCTATTTCAACCCGCATAAAGCATAGTGTTCTTACGGAAAGCACTACAAATTTGTACTTTACGTAAGCAACAGAATGATAGCTATAAAACGAGACCAAAATTTTGAAAATCGAATAGAAACTGTGGTCACAGTGAGCGATCAAACCCAGAGATCTGCCGAAGAAATGGACGCGTTTTAGGGAAATACTTGTCTACGCCTCCTAGACACCATAAAGCATAGTATTTTCATAAAAAGTACTACAAATTTATACTTGACGGAAACTACACAAACACAGCTACAAGATGACATAAAAACTTTGACAATCAAATTAAAATTGTGGCCGCAGTAAGCGATCAAAGCTGAAAATCTGCACAAAAAACGCACGTGTTCTAGGAACAGTCATTTACATGCCTCCTACGTGCTAGATAATGTGCCTAAAATATTTTCCCACCATGAAAATACTAATTCGGGTTAAGCCTTTAAACTAAAAATTCCAAAGCCGAAATTCGCACGTTTAAGGGGAGAAAAATTGATTTAAAGTTTTGGGGTAGTGACACTTGAAAAATTGGAAATTTTTTGCCTTTCAGCCACTAAAACTGCCCTTAAAATTTTCCAAAATACCACAAATTTATACTTTTTAGAAAATTCAGACGCTAATCTATCTATTGATAGCAAAATAATGCAAATCGGTTGGAAAATGTGACCACAGCAATGCCATAAAGGGAAAAAGTTCCCAAAACCTGCCCCCCCAAAAAATACTATCTCGCTTATTAGACCACTCAGAAAAACAATTTCTGTTTTCATTTGTTTGTTTACACTCATGTATGACTTATAAACATTGAAATTTTTTTTTTAAATCACGCATGGGTTTTTATGCGGATAAGTTTGTTTTTTTACTGTCTTCCTATTTCAACCCGCATAAAGCATAGTGTTCTTACGCAAAGCACTACAAATTTGTACTTTACGTAAGCAACAGAATGATAGCTATAAAACGAGACCAAAATTTTGAAAATCGAATAGAAACTGTGGTCACAGTGAGCGATCAAACCCAGAGATCTGCCGAAGAAATGGACGCGTTTTAGGGAAATACTTGTCTACGCCTCCTAGACACCATAAAGCATAGTATTTTCATAAAAAGTACTACAAATTTATACTTGACGGAAACTACACAAACACAGCTACAAGATGACATAAAAACTTTGACAATCAAATTAAAATTGTGGCCACAGTAAGCGATCAAAGCTGAAAATCTGCACAAAAAACGCACGTGTTCTAGGAACAGTCATTTACATGCCTCCTACGTGCTAGATAATGTGCCTAAAATATTTTCCCACCATGAAAATACTAATTTGGGTTAAGCCTTTAAACTAAAAGTTCCAAAGCCGAAATTCGCACGTTTAAGGGGAGAAAAATTGATTTAAAGTTTTGGGGTAGTGACACTTGAAAAATTGGAAATTTTTTGCCTTTCAGCCACTAAAACTGCCCTTAAAATTTTCCAAAATACCACAAATTTATACTTTTTAGAAAATTCAGACGCTAATCTATCTATTGATAGCAAAATAATGCAAATCGGTTGGAAAATGTGACCACAGCAATGCCATAAAGGGAAAAAGTTCCCAAAACCTGCCCCCCCAAAAAATACTATCTCGCTTATTAGACCACTCAGAAAAACAATTTCTGTTTTCATTTGTTTGTTTACACTCATGTATGACTTATAAACATTGAAATTTTTTTTTTAAATCACGCATGGGTTTTTATGCGGATAAGTTTGTTTTTTTACTGTCTTCCTATTTCAACCCGCATAAAGCATAGTGTTCTTACGCAAAGCACTACAAATTTGTACTTTACGTAAGCAACAGAATGATAGCTATAAAACGAGACCAAAATTTTGAAAATCGAATAGAAACTGTGGTCACAGTGAGCGATCAAACCCAGAGATCTGCCGAAGAAATGGACGCGTTTTAGGGAAATACTTGTCTACGCCTCCTAGACACCATAAAGCATAGTATTTTCATAAAAAGTACTACAAATTTATACTTGACGGAAACTACACAAACACAGCTACAAGATGACATAAAAACTTTGACAATCAAATTAAAATTGTGGGCACAGTAAGCGATCAAAGCTGAAAATCTGCACAAAAAACGCACGTGTTCTAGGAACAGTCATTTACATGCCTCCTACGTGCTAGATAATGTGCCTAAAATATTTTCCCACCATGAAAATACTAACTTGGGTTAAGCCTTTAAACTAAAAATTCCAAAGCCGAAATTCGCACGTTTAAGGGGAGAAAAATTGATTTAAAGTTTTGGGGTAGTGACACTTGAAAAATTGGAAATTTTTTGCCTTTCAGCCACTAAAACTGCCCTTAAAATTTTCCAAAATACCACAAATTTATACTTTTTAGAAAATTCAGACGCTAATCTATCTATTGATAGCAAAATAATGCAAATCGGTTGGAAAATGTGACCACAGCAATGCCATAAAGGGAAAAAGTTCCCAAAACCTGCCCCCCCAAAAAATACTATCTCGCTTATTAGACCGCTCAGAAAAACAATTTCTGTTTTCATTTGTTTGTTTACACTCATGTATGACTTATAAACATTGAAATTTTTTTTTTAAATCACGCATGGGTTTTTATGCGGATAAGTTTGTTTTTTTACTGTCTTCCTATTTCAACCCGCATAAAGCATAGTGTTCTTACGCAAAGCACTACAAATTTGTACTTTACGTAAGCAACAGAATGATAGCTATAAAACGAGACCAAAATTTTGAAAATCGAATAGAAACTGTGGTCACAGTGAGCGATCAAACCCAGAGATCTGCCGAAGAAATGGACGCGTTTTAGGGAAATACTTGTCTACGCCTCCTAGACACCATAAAGCATAGTATTTTCATAAAAAGTACTACAAATTTATACTTGACGGAAACTACACAAACACAGCTACAAGATGACATAAAAACTTTGACAATCAAATTAAAATTGTGGCCACAGTAAGCGATCAAAGCTGAAAATCTGCACAAAAAACGCACGTGTTCTAGGAACAGTCATTTACATGCCTCCTACGTGCTAGATAATGTGCCTAAAATATTTTCCCACCATGAAAATACTAATTTGGGTTAAGCCTTTAAACTAAAAATTCCAAAGCCGAAATTCGCACGTTTAAGGGGAGAAAAATTGATTTAAAGTTTTGGGGTAGTGACACTTGAAAAATTGGAAATTTTTTGCCTTTCAGCCACTAAAACTGCCCTTAAAATTTTCCAAAATACCACAAATATATACTTTTTAGAAAATTCAGACGCTAATCTATCTATTGATAGCAAAATAATGCAAATCGGTTGGAAAATGTGACCACAGCAATGCCATAAAGGGAAAAAGTTCCCAAAACCTGCCCCCCCAAAAAATACTATCTCGCTTATTAGACCACTCAGAAAAACAATTTCTGTTTTCATTTGTTTGTTTACACTCATGTATGACTTATAAACATTGAAATTTTTTTTTTAAATCACGCATGGGTTTTTATGCGGATAAGTTTGTTTTTTTACTGTCTTCCTATTTCAACCCGCATAAAGCATAGTGTTCTTACGCAAAGCACTACAAATTTGTACTTTACGTAAGCAACAGAATGATAGCTATAAAACGAGACCAAAATTTTGAAAATCGAATAGAAACTGTGGTCACAGTGAGCGATCAAACCCAGAGATCTGCCGAAGAAATGGACGCGTTTTAGGGAAATACTTGTCTACGCCTCCTAGACACCATAAAGCATAGTATTTTCATAAAAAGTACTACAAATTTATACTTGACGGAAACTACACAAACACAGCTACAAGATGACATAAAAACTTTGACAATCAAATTAAAATTGTGGCCACAGTAAGCGATCAAAGCTGAAAATCTGCACAAAAAACGCACGTGTTCTAGGAACAGTCATTTACATGCCTCCTACGTGCTAGATAATGTGCCTAAAATATTTTCCCACCATGAAAATACTAATTTGGGTTAAGCCTTTAAACTAAAAATTCCAAAGCCGAAATTCGCACGTTTAAGGGGAGAAAAATTGATTTAAAGTTTTGGGGTAGTGACACTTGAAAAATTGGAAATTTTTTGCCTTTCAGCCACTAAAACTGCCCTTAAAATTTTCCAAAATACCACAAATTTATACTTTTTAGAAAATTCAGACGCTAATCTATCTATTGATAGCAAAATAATGCAAATCGGTTGGAAAATGTGACCACAGCAATGCCATAAAGGGAAAAAGTTCCCAAAACCTGCCCCCCCAAAAAATACTATCTCGCTTATTAGACCACTCAGAAAAACAATTTCTGTTTTCATTTGTTTGTTTACACTCATGTATGACTTATAAACATTGAAATTTTTTTTTAAATCACGCATGGGTTTTTATGCGGATAAGTTTGTTTTTTTACTGTCTTCCTATTTCAACCCGCATAAAGCATAGTGTTCTTACGCAAAGCACTACAAATTTGTACTTTACGTAAGCAACAGAATGATAGCTATAAAACGAGACCAAAATTTTGAAAATCGAATAGAAACTGTGGTCACAGTGAGCGATCAAACCCAGAGATCTGCCGAAGAAATGGACGCGTTTTAGGGAAATACTTGTCTACGCCTCCTAGACACCATAAAGCATAGTATTTTCATAAAAAGTACTACAAATTTATACTTGACGGAAACTACACAAACACAGCTACAAGATGACATAAAAACTTTGACAATCAAATTAAAATTGTGGCCACAGTAAGCGATCAAAGCTGAAAATCTGCACAAAAAACGCACGTGTTCTAGGAACAGTCATTTACATGCCTCCTACGTGCTAGATAATGTGCCTAAAATATTTTTCCACCATGAAAATACTAATTTGGGTTAAGCCTTTAAACTAAAAATTCCAAAGCCGAAATTCGCACGTTTAAGGGGAGAAAAATTGATTTAAAGTTTTGGGGTAGTGACACTTGAAAAATTGGAAATTTTTTGCCTTTCAGCCACTAAAACTGCCCTTAAAATTTTCCAAAATACCACAAATTTATACTTTTTAGAAAATTCAGACGCTAATCTATCTATTGATAGCAAAATAATGCAAATCGGTTGGAAAATGTGACCACAGCAATGCCATAAAGGGAAAAAGTTCCCAAAACCTGCCCCCCCCAAAAAATACTATCTCGCTTATTAGACCACTCAGAAAAACAATTTCTGTTTTCATTTGTTTGTTTACACTCATGTATGACTTATAAACATTGAAATTTTTTTTTTAAATCACGCATGGGTTTTTATGCGGATAAGTTTGTTTTTTTACTGTCTTCCTATTTCAACCCGCATAAAGCATAGTGTTCTTACGCAAAGCACTACAAATTTGTACTTTACGTAAGCAACAGAATGATAGCTATAAAACGAGACCAAAATTTTGAAAATCGAATAGAAACTGTGGTCACAGTGAGCGATCAAACCCAGAGATCTGCCGAAGAAATGGACGCGTTTTAGGGAAATACTTGTCTACGCCTCCTAGACACCATAAAGCATAGTATTTTCATAAAAAGTACTACAAATTTATACTTGACGGAAACTACACAAACACAGCTACAAGATGACATAAAAACTTTGACAATCAAATTAAAATTGTGGCCACAGTAAGCGATCAAAGCTGAAAATCTGCACAAAAAACGCACGTGTTCTAGGAACAGTCATTTACATGCCTCCTACGTGCTAGATAATGTGCCTAAAATATTTTCCCACCATGAAAATACTAACTTGGGTTAAGCCTTTAAACTAAAAATTCCAAAGCCGAAATTCGCACGTTTAAGGGGAGAAAAAATTGATTTAAAGTTTTGGGGTAGTGACACTTGAAAAATTGGAAATTTTTTGCCTTTCAGCCACTAAAACTGCCCTTAAAATTTTCCAAAATACCACAAATATATACTTTTTAGAAAATTCAGACGCTAATCTATCTATTGATAGCAAAATAATGCAAATCGGTTGGAAAATGTGACCACAGCAATGCCATAAAGGGAAAAAGTTCCCAAAATCTGCCCCCCCAAAAAATACTATCTCGCTTATTAGACCACTCAGAAAAACAATTTCTGTTTTCATTTGTTTGTTTACACTCATGTATGACTTATAAACATTGAAATTTTTTTTTTAAATCACGCATGGGTTTTTATGCGGATAAGTTTGTTTTTTTACTGTCTTCCTATTTCAACCCGCATAAAGCATAGTGTTCTTACGCAAAGCACTACAAATTTGTACTTTACGCAAGCAACAGAATGATAGCTATAAAACGAGACCAAAATTTTGAAAATCGAATAGAAACTGTGGTCACAGTGAGCGATCAAACCCAGAGATCTGCCGAAGAAATGGACGCGTTTTAGGGAAATACTTGTCTACGCCTCCTAGACACCATAAAGCATAGTATTTTCATAAAAAGTACTACAAATTTATACTTGACGGAAACTACACAAACACAGCTACAAGATGACATAAAAACTTTGACAATCAAATTAAAATTGTGGCCACAGTAAGCGATCAAAGCTGAAAATCTGCACAAAAAACGCACGTGTTCTAGGAACAGTCATTTACATGCCTCCTACGTGCTAGATAATGTGCCTAAAATATTTTCCCACCATGAAAATACTAATTAGGGTTAAGCCTTTAAACTAAAAATTCCAAAGCCGAAATTCGCACGTTTAAGGGGAGAAAAATTGATTTAAAGTTTTGGGGTAGTGACACTTGAAAAATCGGAAATTTTTTGCCTTTCAGCCACTAAAACTGCCCTTAAAATTTTCCAAAATAAGACAAATTTATACTTTTTAGAAAATTCAGACGCTAATCTATCTATTGATAGCAAAATAATGCAAATCGGTTGGAAAATGTGACCACAGCAATGCCATAAAGGGAAAAAGTTCCCAAAATCTGCCCCCCCAAAAAATACTATCTCGCTTATTAGACCACTCAGAAAAACAATTTCTGTTTTCATTTGTTTGTTTACACTCATGTATGACTTATAAACATTGAAATTTTTTTTTTAAATCACGCATGGGTTTTTATGCGGATAAGTTTGTTTTTTTACTGTCTTCCTATTTCAACCCGCATAAAGCATAGTGTTCTTACGCAAAGCACTACAAATTTGTACTTTACGTAAGCAACAGAATGATAGCTATAAAACGAGACCAAAATTTTGAAAATCGAATAGAAACTGTGGTCACAGTGAGCGATCAAACCCAGAGATCTGCCGAAGAAATGGACGCGTTTTAGGGAAATACTTGTCTACGCCTCCTAGACACCATAAAGCAAAGTATTTCCATAAAAAGTACTACAAATTTATACTTGACGGAAACTACACAAACACAGCTACAAGATGACATAAAAACTTTGACAATCAAATTAAAATTGTGGCCACAGTAAGCGATCAAAGCTGAAAATCTGCACAAAAAACGCACGTGTTCGAGGAACAGTCATTTACATGCCTCCTACGTGCTAGATAATGTGCCTAAAATATTTTCCCACCATGAAAATACTAACTTGGGTTAAGCCTTTAAACTAAAAATTCCAAAGCCGAAATTCGCACGTTTAAGGGGAGAAAAATTGATTTAAAGTTTTGGGGTAGTGACACTTGAAAAATTGGAAATTTTTTGCCTTTCAGCCACTAAAACTGCCCTTAAAATTTTCCAAAATACCACAAATATATACTTTTTAGAAAATTCAGACGCTAATCTATCTATTGATAGCAAAATAATGCAAATCGGTTGGAAAATGTGACCACAGCAATGCCATAAAGGGAAAAAGTTCCCAAAACCTGCCCCCCCAAAAAATACTATCTCGCTTATTAGACCACTCAGAAAAACAATTTCTGTTTTCATTTGTTTGTTTACACTCATGTATGACTTATAAACATTGAAATTTTTTTTTTAAATCACGCATGGGTTTTTATGCGGATAAGTTTGTTTTTTTACTGTCTTCCTATTTCAACCCGCATAAAGCATAGTGTTCTTACGCAAAGCACTACAAATTTGTACTTTACGTAAGCAACAGAATGATAGCTATAAAACGAGACCAAAATTTTGAAAATCGAATAGAAACTGTGGTCACAGTGAGCGATCAAACCCAGAGATCTGCCGAAGAAATGGACGCGTTTTAGGGAAATAATTGTCTACGCCTCCTAGACACCATAAAGCATAGTATTTTCATAAAAAGTACTACAAATTTATACTTGACGGAAACTACACAAACACAGCTACAAGATGACATAAAAACTTTGACAATCAAATTAAAATTGTGGCCACAGTAAGCGATCAAAGCTGAAAATCTGCACAAAAAACGCACGTGTTCTAGGAACAGTCATTTACATGCCTCCTACGTGCTAGATAATGTGCCTAAAATATTTTCCCACCATGAAAATACTAACTTGGGTTAAGCCTTTAAACTAAAAATTCCAAAGCCGAAATTCGCACGTTTAAAGGGAGAAAAATTGATTTAAAGTTTTGGGGTAGTGACACTTGAAAAATTGGAAATTTTTTGCCTTTCAGCCACTAAAACTGCCCTTAAAATTTTCCAAAATACCACAAATTTATACTTTTTAGAAAATTCAGACGCTAATCTATCTATTGATAGCAAAATAATGCAAATCGGTTGGAAAATGTGACCACAGCAATGCCATAAAGGGAAAAAGTTCCCAAAACCTGCCCCCCCAAAAAATACTATCTCGCTTATTAGACCACTCAGAAAAACAATTTCTGTTTTCATTTGTTTGTTTACACTCATGTATGACTTATAAACATTGAAATTTTTTTTTTAAATCACGCATGGGTTTTTATGCGGATAAGTTTGATTTTTTACTGTCTTCCTATTTCAACCCGCATAAAGCATAGTGTTCTTACGCAAAGCACTACAAATTTGTACTTTACGTAAGCAACAGAATGATAGCTATAAAACGAGACCAAAATTTTGAAAATCGAATAGAAACTGTGGTCACAGTGAGCGATCAAACCCAGAGATCTGCCGAAGAAATGGACGCGTTTTAGGGAAATACTTGTCTACGCCTCCTAGACACCATAAAGCATAGTATTTTCATAAAAAGTACTACAAATTTATATTTGACGGAAACTACACAAACACAGCTACAAGATGACATAAAAACTTTGACAATCAAATTAAAATTGTGGCCACAGTAAGCGATCAAAGCTGAAAATCTGCACAAAAAACGCACGTGTTCTAGGAACAGTCATTTACATGCCTCCTACGTGCTAGATAATGTGCCTAAAATATTTTCCCACCATGAAAATACTAATTTGGGTTAAGCCTTTAAACTAAAAATTCCAAAGCCGAAATTCGCACGTTTAAGGGGAGAAAAATTGATTTAAAGTTTTGGGGTAGTGACACTTGAAAAATTGGAAATTTTTTGCCTTTCAGCCACTAAAACTGCCCTTAAAATTTTCCAAAATACCACAAATTTATACTTTTTAGAAAATTCAGACGCTAATCTATCTATTGATAGCAAAATAATGCAAATCGGTTGGAAAATGTGACCACAGCAATGCCATAAAGGGAAAAAGTTCCCAAAACCTGCCCCCCCAAAAAATACTATCTCGCTTATTAGACCACTCAGAAAAACAATTTCTGTTTTCATTTGTTTGTTTACACTCATGTATGACTTATAAACATTGAAATTTTTTTTTTAAATCACGCATGGGTTTTTATGCGGATAAGTTTGTTTTTTTACTGTCTTCCTATTTCAACCCGCATAAAGCATAGTGTTCTTACGCAAAGCACTACAAATTTGTACTTTACGTAAGCAACAGAATGATAGCTATAAAACGAGACCAAAATTTTGAAAATCGAATAGAAACTGTGGTCACAGTGAGCGATCAAACCCAGAGATCTGCCGAAGAAATGGACGCGTTTTAGGGAAATACTTGTCTACGCCTCCTAGACACCATAAAGCATAGTATTTTCATAAAAAGTACTACAAATTTATACTTGACGGAAACTACACAAACACAGCTACAAGATGACATAAAAACTTTGACAATCAAATTAAAATTGTGGCCACAGTAAGCGATCAAAGCTGAAAATCTGCACAAAAAACGCACGTGTTCTAGGAACAGTCATTTACATGCCTCCTACGTGCTAGATAATGTGCCTAAAATATTTTTCCACCATGAAAATACTAATTTGGGTTAAGCCTTTAAACTAAAAATTCCAAAGCCGAAATTCGCACGTTTGAGGGGAGAAAAAATTGATTTAAAGTTTTGGGGTAGTGACACTTGAAAAATTGGAAATTTTTTGCCTTTCAGCCACTAAAACTGCCCTTAAAATTTTCCAAAATACCACAAATTTATACTTTTTAGAAAATTCAGACGCTAATCTATCTATTGATAGCAAAATAATGCAAATCGGTTGGAAAATGTGACCACAGCAATGCCATAAAGGGAAAAAGTTCCCAAAACCTGCCCCCCCAAAAAATACTATCTCGCTTATTAGACCACTCAGAAAAACAATTTCTGTTTTCATTTGTTTGTTTACACTCATGTATGACTTATAAACATTGAAATTTTTTTTTTAAATCACGCATGGGTTTTTATGCGGATAAGTTTGTTTTTTTACTGTCTTCCTATTTCAACCCGCATAAAGCATAGTGTTCTTACGCAAAGCACTACAAATTTGTACTTTACGTAAGCAACAGAATGATAGCTATAAAACGAGACCAAAATTTTGAAAATCGAATAGAAACTGTGGTCACAGTGAGCGATCAAACCCAGAGATCTGCCGAAGAAATGGACGCGTTTTAGGGAAATACTTGTCTACGCCTCCTAGACACCATAAAGCATAGTATTTTCATAAAAAGTACTACAAATTTATACTTGACGGAAACTACACAAACACAGCTACAAGATGACATAAAAACTTTGACAATCAAATTAAAATTGTGGCCACAGTAAGCGATCAAAGCTGAAAATCTGCACAAAAAACGCACGTGTTCTAGGAACAGTCATTTACATGCCTCCTACGTGCTAGATAATGTGCCTAAAATATTTTCCCACCATGAAAATACTAATTTGGGTTAAGCCTTTAAACTAAAAATTCCAAAGCCGAAATTCGCACGTTTAAGGGGAGAAAAATTGATTTAAAGTTTTGGGGTAGTGACACTTGAAAAATTGGAAATTTTTTGCCTTTCAGCCACTAAAACTGCCCTTAAAATTTTCCAAAATACCACAAATTTATACTTTTTAGAAAATTCAGACGCTAATCTATCTATTGATAGCAAAATAATGCAAATCGGTTGGAAAATGTGACCACAGCAATGCCATAAAGGGAAAAAGTTCCCAAAACCTGCCCCCCCAAAAAATACTATCTCGCTTATTAGACCACTCAGAAAAACAATTTCTGTTTTCATTTGTTTGTTTACACTCATGTATGACTTATAAACATTGAAATTTTTTTTTTAAATCACGCATGGGTTTTTATGCGGATAAGTTTGTTTTTTTACTGTCTTCCTATTTCAACCCGCATAAAGCATAGTGTTCTTACGCAAAGCACTACAAATTTGTACTTTACGTAAGCAACAGAATGATAGCTATAAAACGAGACCAAAATTTTGAAAATCGAATAGAAACTGTGGTCACAGTGAGCGATCAAACCCAGAGATCTGCCGAAGAAATGGACGCGTTTTAGGGAAATACTTGTCTACGCCTCCTAGACACCATAAAGCATAGTATTTTCATAAAAAGTACTACAAATTTATACTTGACGGAAACTACACAAACACAGCTACAAGATGACATAAAAACTTTGACAATCAAATTAAAATTGTGGCCACAGTAAGCGATCAAAGCTGAAAATCTGCACAAAAAACGCACGTGTTCTAGGAACAGTCATTTACATGCCTCCTACGTGCTAGATAATGTGCCTAAAATATTTTCCCACCATGAAAATACTAATTTGGGTTAAGCCTTTAAACTAAAAATTCCAAAGCCGAAATTCGCACGTTTAAGGGGAGAAAAATTGATTTAAAGTTTTGGGGTAGTGACACTTGAAAAATTGGAAATTTTTTGCCTTTCAGCCACTAAAACTGCCCTTAAAATTTTCCAAAATACCACAAATTTATACTTTTTAGAAAATTCAGACGCTAATCTATCTATTGATAGCAAAATAATGCAAATCGGTTGGAAAATGTGACCACAGCAATGCCATAAAGGGAAAAAGTTCCCAAAACCTGCCCCCCCAAAAAATACTATCTCGCTTATTAGACCACTCAGAAAAACAATTTCTGTTTTCATTTGTTTGTTTACACTCATGTATGACTTATAAACATTGAAATTTTTTTTTTAAATCACGCATGGGTTTTTATGCGGATAAGTTTGTTTTTTTACTGTCTTCCTATTTCAACCCGCATAAAGCATAGTGTTCTTACGCAAAGCACTACAAATTTGTACTTTACGTAAGCAACAGAATGATAGCTATAAAACGAGACCAAAATTTTGAAAATCGAATAGAAACTGTGGTCACAGTGAGCGATCAAACCCAGAGATCTGCCGAAGAAATGGACGCGTTTTAGGGAAATACTTGTCTACGCCTCCTAGACACCATAAAGCATAGTATTTTCATAAAAAGTACTACAAATTTATACTTGACGGAAACTACACAAACACAGCTACAAGATGACATAAAAACTTTGACAATCAAATTAAAATTGTGGCCACAGTAAGCGATCAAAGCTGAAAATCTGCACAAAAAACGCACGTGTTCTAGGAACAGTCATTTACATGCCTCCTACGTGCTAGATAATGTGCCTAAAATATTTTCCCACCATGAAAATACTAACTTGGGTTAAGCCTTTAAACTAAAAATTCCAAAGCCGAAATTCGCACGTTTAAGGGGAGAAAAATTGATTTAAAGTTTTGGGGTAGTGACACTTGAAAAATTGGAAATTTTTTGCCTTTCAGCCACTAAAACTGCCCTTAAAATTTTCCAAAATACCACAAATTTATACTTTTTAGAAAATTCAGACGCTAATCTATCTATTGATAGCAAAATAATGCAAATCGGTTGGAAAATGTGACCACAGCAATGCCATAAAGGGAAAAAGTTCCCAAAACCTGCCCCCCCAAAAAATACTATCTCGCTTGTTAGACCACTCAGAAAAACAATTTCTGTTTTCATTTGTTTGTTTACACTCATGTATGACTTATAAACATTGAAATTTTTTTTTTAAATCACGCATGGGTTTTTATGCGGATAAGTTTGTTTTTTTACTGTCTTCCTATTTCAACCCGCATAAAGCATAGTGTTCTTACGCAAAGCACTACAAATTTGTACTTTACGTAAGCAACAGAATGATAGCTATAAAACGAGACCAAAATTTTGAAAATCGAATAGAAACTGTGGTCACAGTGAGCGATCAAACCCAGAGATCTGCCGAAGAAATGGACGCGTTTTAGGGAAATACTTGTCTACGCCTCCTAGACACCATAAAGCATAGTATTTTCATAAAAAGTACTACAAATTTATACTTGACGGAAACTACACAAACACAGCTACAAGATGACATAAAAACTTTGACAATCAAATTAAAATTGTGGCCACAGTAAGCGATCAAAGCTGAAAATCTGCACAAAAAACGCACGTGTTCTAGGAACAGTCATTTACATGCCTCCTACGTGCTAGATAATGTGCCTAAAATATTTTCCCACCATGAAAATACTAATTTGGGTTAAGCCTTTAAACTAAAAATTCCAAAGCCGAAATTCGCACGTTTAAGGGGAGAAAAATTGATTTAAAGTTTTGGGGTAGTGACACTTGAAAAATTGGAAATTTTTTGCCTTTCAGCCACTAAAACTGCCCTTAAAATTTTCCAAAATACCACAAATTTATACTTTTTAGAAAATTCAGACGCTAATCTATCTATTGATAGCAAAATAATGCAAATCGGTTGGAAAATGTGACCACAGCAATGCCATAAAGGGAAAAAGTTCCCAAAACCTGCCCCCCCAAAAAATACTATCTCGCTTATTAGACCACTCAGAAAAACAATTTCTGTTTTCATTTGTTTGTTTACACTCATGTATGACTTATAAACATTGAAATTTTTTTTTTAAATCACGCATGGGTTTTTATGCGGATAAGTTTGTTTTTTTACTGTCTTCCTATTTCAACCCGCATAAAGCATAGTGTTCTTACGCAAAGCACTACAAATTTGTACTTTACGTAAGCAACAGAATGATAGCTATAAAACGAGACCAAAATTTTGAAAATCGAATAGAAACTGTGGTCACAGTGAGCGATCAAACCCAGAGATCTGCCGAAGAAATGGACGCGTTTTAGGGAAATACTTGTCTACGCCTCCTAGACACCATAAAGCATAGTATTTTCATAAAAAGTACTACAAATTTATACTTGACGGAAACTACACAAACACAGCTACAAGATGACATAAAAACTTTGACAATCAAATTAAAATTGTGGCCACAGTAAGCGATCAAAGCTGAAAATCTGCACAAAAAACGCACGTGTTCTAGGAACAGTCATTTACATGCCTCCTACGTGCTAGATAATGTGCCTAAAATATTTTCCCACCATGAAAATACTAATTTGGGTTAAGCCTTTAAACTAAAAATTCCAAAGCCGAAATTCGCACGTTTAAGGGGAGAAAAATTGATTTAAAGTTTTGGGGTAGTGACACTTGAAAAATTGGAAATTTTTTGCCTTTCAGCCACTAAAACTGCCCTTAAAATTTTCCAAAATACCACAAATTTATACTTTTTAGAAAATTCAGACGCTAATCTATCTATTGATAGCAAAATAATGCAAATCGGTTGGAAAATGTGACCACAGCAATGCCATAAAGGGAAAAAGTTCCCAAAACCTGCCCCCCCAAAAAATACTATCTCGCTTATTAGACCACTCAGAAAAACAATTTCTGTTTTCATTTGTTTGTTTACACTCATGTATGACTTATAAACATTGAAATTTTTTTTTTAAATCACGCATGGGTTTTTATGCGGATAAGTTTGTTTTTTTACTGTCTTCCTATTTCAACCCGCATAAAGCATAGTGTTCTTACGCAAAGCACTACAAATTTGTACTTTACGTAAGCAACAGAATGATAGCTATAAAACGAGACCAAAATTTTGAAAATCGAATAGAAACTGTGGTCACAGTGAGCGATCAAACCCAGAGATCTGCCGAAGAAATGGACGCGTTTTAGGGAAATACTTGTCTACGCCTCCTAGACACCATAAAGCATAGTATTTTCATAAAAAGTACTACAAATTTATACTTGACGGAAACTACACAAACACAGCTACAAGATGACATAAAAACTTTGACAATCAAATTAAAATTGTGGCCACAGTAAGCGATCAAAGCTGAAAATCTGCACAAAAAACGCACGTGTTCTAGGAACAGTCATTTACATGCCTCCTACGTGCTAGATAATGTGCCTAAAATATTTTCCCACCATGAAAATACTAACTTGGGTTAAGCCTTTAAACTAAAAATTCCAAAGCCGAAATTCGCACGTTTAAGGGGAGAAAAATTGATTTAAAGTTTTGGGGTAGTGACACTTGAAAAATTGGAAATTTTTTGCCTTTCAGCCACTAAAACTGCCCTTAAAATTTTCCAAAATACCACAAATTTATACTTTTTAGAAAATTCAGACGCTAATCTATCTATTGATAGCAAAATAATGCAAATCGGTTGGAAAATGTGACCACAGCAATGCCATAAAGGGAAAAAGTTCCCAAAACCTGCCCCCCCAAAAAATACTATCTCGCTTGTTAGACCACTCAGAAAAACAATTTCTGTTTTCATTTGTTTGTTTACACTCATGTATGACTTATAAACATTGAAATTTTTTTTTTAAATCACGCATGGGTTTTTATGCGGATAAGTTTGTTTTTTTACTGTCTTCCTATTTCAACCCGCATAAAGCATAGTGTTCTTACGCAAAGCACTACAAATTTGTACTTTACGTAAGCAACAGAATGATAGCTATAAAACGAGACCAAAATTTTGAAAATCGAATAGAAACTGTGGTCACAGTGAGCGATCAAACCCAGAGATCTGCCGAAGAAATGGACGCGTTTTAGGGAAATACTTGTCTACGCCTCCTAGACACCATAAAGCATAGTATTTTCATAAAAAGTACTACAAATTTATACTTGACGGAAACTACACAAACACAGCTACAAGATGACATAAAAACTTTGACAATCAAATTAAAATTGTGGCCACAGTAAGCGATCAAATCTGAAAATCTGCACAAAAAACGCACGTGTTCTAGGAACAGTCATTTACATGCCTCCTACGTGCTAGATAATGTGCCTAAAATATTTTCCCACCATGAAAATACTAATTTGGGTTAAGCCTTTAAACTAAAAATTCCAAAGCCGAAATTCGCACGTTTAAGGGGAGAAAAATTGATTTAAAGTTTTGGGGTAGTGACACTTGAAAAATTGGAAATTTTTTGCCTTTCAGCCACTAAAACTGCCCTTAAAATTTTCCAAAATACCACAAATTTATACTTTTTAGAAAATTCAGACGCTAATCTATCTATTGATAGCAAAATAATGCAAATCGGTTGGAAAATGTGACCACAGCAATGCCATAAAGGGAAAAAGTTCCCAAAACCTGCCTCCCCAAAAAATACTATCTCGCTTATTAGACCACTCAGAAAAACAATTTCTGTTTTCATTTGTTTGTTTACACTCATGTATGACTTATAAACATTGAAATTTTTTTTTTAAATCACGCATGGGTTTTTATGCGGATAAGTTTGTTTTTTTACTGTCTTCCTATTTCAACCCGCATAAAGCATAGTGTTCTTACGCAAAGCACTACAAATTTGTACTTTACGTAAGCAACAGAATGATAGCTATAAAACGAGACCAAAATTTTGAAAATCGAATAGAAACTGTGGTCACAGTGAGCGATCAAACCCAGAGATCTGCCGAAGAAATGGACGCGTTTTAGGGAAATACTTGTCTACGCCTCCTAGACACCATAAAGCATAGTATTTTCATAAAAAGTACTACAAATTTATACTTGACGGAAACTACACAAACACAGCTACAAGATGACATAAAAACTTTGACAATCAAATTAAAATTGTGGCCACAGTAAGCGATCAAAGCTGAAAATCTGCACAAAAAACGCACGTGTTCTAGGAACAGTCATTTACATGCCTCCTACGTGCTAGATAATGTGCCTAAAATATTTTCCCACCATGAAAATACTAATTTGGGTTAAGCCTTTAAACTAAAAATTCCAAAGCCGAAATTCGCACGTTTAAGGGGAGAAAAATTGATTTAAAGTTTTGGGGTAGTGACACTTGAAAAATTGGAAATTTTTTGCCTTTCAGCCACTAAAACTGCCCTTAAAATTTTCCAAAATACCACAAATTTATACTTTTTAGAAAATTCAGACGCTAATCTATCTATTGATAGCAAAATAATGCAAATCGGTTGGAAAATGTGACCACAGCAATGCCATAAAGGGAAAAAGTTCCCAAAACCTGCCCCCCCAAAAAATACTATCTCGCTTATTAGACCACTCAGAAAAACAATTTCTGTTTTCATTTGTTTGTTTACACTCATGTATGACTTATAAACATTGAAATTTTTTTTTTAAATCACGCATGGGTTTTTATGCGGATAAGTTTGTTTTTTTACTGTCTTCCTATTTCAACCCGCATAAAGCATAGTGTTCTTACGCAAAGCACTACAAATTTGTACTTTACGTAAGCAACAGAATGATAGCTATAAAACGAGACCAAAATTTTGAAAATCGAATAGAAACTGTGGTCACAGTGAGCGATCAAACCCAGAGATCTGCCGAAGAAATGGACGCGTTTTAGGGAAATACTTGTCTACGCCTCCTAGACACCATAAAGCATAGTATTTTCATAAAAAGTACTACAAATTTATACTTGACGGAAACTACACAAACACAGCTACAAGATGACATAAAAACTTTGACAATCAAATTAAAATTGTGGCCACAGTAAGCGATCAAAGCTGAAAATCTGCACAAAAAACGCACGTGTTCTAGGAACAGTCATTTACATGCCTCCTACGTGCTAGATAATGTGCCTAAAATATTTTCCCACCATGAAAATACTAATTTGGGTTAAGCCTTTAAACTAAAAATTCCAAAGCCGAAATTCGCACGTTTAAGGGGAGAAAAATTGATTTAAAGTTTTGGGGTAGTGACACTTGAAAAATTGGAAATTTTTTGCCTTTCAGCCACTAAAACTGCCCTTAAAATTTTCCAAAATACCACAAATTTATACTTTTTAGAAAATTCAGACGCTAATCTATCTATTGATAGCAAAATAATGCAAATCGGTTGGAAAATGTGACCACAGCAATGCCATAAAGGGAAAAAGTTCCCAAAACCTGCCCCCCCAAAAAATACTATCTCGCTTATTAGACCACTCAGAAAAACAATTTCTGTTTTCATTTGTTTGTTTACACTCATGTATGACTTATAAACATTGAAATTTTTTTTTAAATCACGCATGGGTTTTTATGCGGATAAGTTTGTTTTTTTACTGTCTTCCTATTTCAACCCGCATAAAGCATAGTGTTCTTACGCAAAGCACTACAAATTTGTACTTTACGTAAGCAACAGAATGATAGCTATAAAACGAGACCAAAATTTTGAAAATCGAATAGAAACTGTGGTCACAGTGAGCGATCAAACCCAGAGATCTGCCGAAGAAATGGACGCGTTTTAGGGAAATACTTGTCTACGCCTCCTAGACACCATAAAGCATAGTATTTTCATAAAAAGTACTACAAATTTATACTTGACGGAAACTACACAAACACAGCTACAAGATGACATAAAAACTTTGACAATCAAATTAAAATTGTGGCCACAGTAAGCGATCAAAGCTGAAAATCTGCACAAAAAACGCACGTGTTCTAGGAACAGTCATTTACATGCCTCCTACGTGCTAGATAATGTGCCTAAAATATTTTCCCACCATGAAAATACTAATTTGGGTTAAGCCTTTAAACTAAAAATTCCAAAGCCGAAATTCGCACGTTTAAGGGGAGAAAAATTGATTTAAAGTTTTGGGGTAGTGACACTTGAAAAATTGGAAATTTTTTGCCTTTCAGCCACTAAAACTGCCCTTAAAATTTTCCAAAATACCACAAATTTATACTTTTTAGAAAATTCAGACGCTAATCTATCTATTGATAGCAAAATAATGCAAATCGGTTGGAAAATGTGACCACAGCAATGCCATAAAGGGAAAAAGTTCCCAAAACCTGCCCCCCCAAAAAATACTATCTCGCTTATTAGACCACTCAGAAAAACAATTTCTGTTTTCATTTGTTTGTTTACACTCATGTATGACTTATAAACATTGAAATTTTTTTTTTAAATCACGCATGGGTTTTTATGCGGATAAGTTTGTTTTTTTACTGTCTTCCTATTTCAACCCGCATAAAGCATAGTGTTCTTACGCAAAGCACTACAAATTTGTACTTTACGTAAGCAACAGAATGATAGCTATAAAACGAGACCAAAATTTTGAAAATCGAATAGAAACTGTGGTCACAGTGAGCGATCAAACCCAGAGATCTGCCGAAGAAATGGACGCGTTTTAGGGAAATAGTTGTCTACGCCTCCTAGACACCATAAAGCATAGTATTTTCATAAAAAGTACTACAAATTTATACTTGACGGAAACTACACAAACACAGCTACAAGATGACATAAAAACTTTGACAATCAAATTAAAATTGTGGCCACAGTAAGCGATCAAAGCTGAAAATCTGCACAAAAAACGCACGTGTTCTAGGAACAGTCATTTACATGCCTCCTACGTGCTAGATAATGTGCCTAAAATATTTTCCCACCATGAAAATACTAATTTGGGTTAAGCCTTTAAACTAAAAATTCCAAAGCCGAAATTCGCACGTTTAAGGGGAGAAAAATTGATTTAAAGTTTTGGGGTAGTGACACTTGAAAAATTGGAAATTTTTTGCCTTTCAGCCACTAAAACTGCCCTTAAAATTTTCCAAAATACCACAAATTTATACTTTTTAGAAAATTCAGACGCTAATCTATCTATTGATAGCAAAATAATGCAAATCGGTTGGAAAATGTGACCACAGCAATGCCATAAAGGGAAAAAGTTCCCAAAACCTGCCTCCCCAAAAAATACTATCTCGCTTATTAGACCACTCAGAAAAACAATTTCTGTTTCCATTTGTTTGTTTACACTCATGTATGACTTATAAACATTGAAATTTTTTTTTTAAATCACGCATGGGTTTTTATGCGGATAAGTTTGTTTTTTTACTGTCTTCCTATTTCAACCCGCATAAAGCATAGTGTTCTTACGCAAAGCACTACAAATTTGTACTTTACGTAAGCAACAGAATGATAGCTATAAAACGAGACCAAAATTTTGAAAATCGAATAGAAACTGTGGTCACAGTGAGCGATCAAACCCAGAGATCTGCCGAAGAAATGGACGCGTTTTAGGGAAATACTTGTCTACGCCTCCTAGACACCATAAAGCATAGTATTTTCATAAAAAGTACTACAAATTTATACTTGACGGAAACTACACAAACACAGCTACAAGATGACATAAAAACTTTGACAATCAAATTAAAATTGTGGCCACAGTAAGCGATCAAAGCTGAAAATCTGCACAAAAAACGCACGTGTTCTAGGAACAGTCATTTACATGCCTCCTACGTGCTAGATAATGTGCCTAAAATATTTTCCCACCATGAAAATACTAATTTGGGTTAAGCCTTTAAACTAAAAATTCCAAAGCCGAAATTCGCACGTTTAAGGGGAGAAAAATTGATTTAAAGTTTTGGGGTAGTGACACTTGAAAAATTGGAAATTTTTTGCCTTTCAGCCACTAAAACTGCCCTTAAAATTTTCCAAAATACCACAAATTTATACTTTTTAGAAAATTCAAACGCTAATCTATCTATTGATAGCAAAATAATGCAAATCGGTTGGAAAATGTGACCACAGCAATGCCATAAAGGGAAAAAGTTCCCAAAACCTGCCCCCCCAAAAAATACTATCTCGCTTATTAGACCACTCAGAAAAACAATTTCTGTTTTCATTTGTTTGTTTACACTCATGTATGACTTATAAACATTGAAATTTTTTTTTTAAATCACGCATGGGTTTTTATGCGGATAAGTTTGTTTTTTTACTGTCTTCCTATTTCAACCCGCATAAAGCATAGTGTTCTTACGCAAAGCACTACAAATTTGTACTTTACGTAAGCAACAGAATGATAGCTATAAAACGAGACCAAAATTTTGAAAATCGAATAGAAACTGTGGTCACAGTGAGCGATCAAACCCAGAGATCTGCCGAAGAAATGGACGCGTTTTAGGGAAATACTTGTCTACGCCTCCTAGACACCATAAAGCATAGTATTTTCATAAAAAGTACTACAAATTTATACTTGACGGAAACTACACAAACACAGCTACAAGATGACATAAAAACTTTGACAATCAAATTAAAATTGTGGCCACAGTAAGCGATCAAAGCTGAAAATCTGCACAAAAAACGCACGTGTTCTAGGAACAGTCATTTACATGCCTCCTACGTGCTAGATAATGTGCCTAAAATATTTTCCCACCATGAAAATACTAATTTGGGTTAAGCCTTTAAACTAAAAATTCCAAAGCCGAAATTCGCACGTTTAAGGGGAGAAAAATTGATTTAAAGTTTTGGGGTAGTGACACTTGAAAAATTGGAAATTTTTTGCCTTTCAGCCACTAAAACTGCCCTTAAAATTTTCCAAAATACCACAAATTTATACTTTTTAGAAAATTCAGACGCTAATCTATCTATTGATAGCAAAATAATGCAAATCGGTTGGAAAATGTGACCACAGCAATGCCATAAAGGGAAAAAGTTCCCAAAACCTGCCCCCCCAAAAAATACTATCTCGCTTATTAGACCACTCAGAAAAACAATTTCTGTTTTCATTTGTTTGTTTACACTCATGTATGACTTATAAACATTGAAATTTTTTTTTTAAATCACGCATGGGTTTTTATGCGGATAAGTTTGTTTTTTTACTGTCTTCCTATTTCAACCCGCATAAAGCATAGTGTTCTTACGCAAAGCACTACAAATTTGTACTTTACGTATGCAACAGAATGATAGCTATAAAACGAGACCAAAATTTTGAAAATCGAATAGAAACTGTGGTCACAGTGAGCGATCAAACCCAGAGATCTGCCGAAGAAATGGACGCGTTTTAGGGAAATACTTGTCTACGCCTCCTAGACACCATAAAGCATAGTATTTTCATAAAAAGTACTACAAATTTATACTTGACGGAAACTACACAAACACAGCTACAAGATGACATAAAAACTTTGACAATCAAATTAAAATTGTGGCCACAGTAAGCGATCAAAGCTGAAAATCTGCACAAAAAACGCACGTGTTCTAGGAACAGTCATTTACATGCCTCCTACGTGCTAGATAATGTGCCTAAAATATTTTCCCACCATGAAAATACTAATTCGGGTTAAGCCTTTAAACTAAAAATTCCAAAGCCGAAATTCGCACGTTTAAGGGGAGAAAAATTGATTTAAAGTTTTGGGGTAGTGACACTTGAAAAATTGGAAATTTTTTGCCTTTCAGCCACTAAAACTGCCCTTAAAATTTTCCAAAATACCACAAATTTATACTTTTTAGAAAATTCAGACGCTAATCTATCTATTGATAGCAAAATAATGCAAATCGGTTGGAAAATGTGACCACAGCAATGCCATAAAGGGAAAAAGTTCCCAAAACCTGCCCCCCCAAAAAATACTATCTCGCTTATTAGACCACTCAGAAAAACAATTTCTGTTTTCATTTGTTTGTTTACACTCATGTATGACTTATAAACATTGAAATTTTTTTTTTAAATCACGCATGGGTTTTTATGCGGATAAGTTTGTTTTTTTACTGTCTTCCTATTTCAACCCGCATAAAGCATAGTGTTCTTACGCAAAGCACTACAAATTTGTACTTTACGTAAGCAACAGAATGATAGCTATAAAACGAGACCAAAATTTTGAAAATCGAATAGAAACTGTGGTCACAGTGAGCGATCAAACCCAGAGATCTGCCGAAGAAATGGACGCGTTTTAGGGAAATACTTGTCTACGCCTCCTAGACACCATAAAGCATAGTATTTTCATAAAAAGTACTACAAATTTATACTTGACGGAAACTACACAAACACAGCTACAAGATGACATAAAAACTTTGACAATCAAATTAAAATTGTGGCCACAGTAAGCGATCAAAGCTGAAAATCTGCACAAAAAACGCACGTGTTCTAGGAACAGTCATTTACATGCCTCCTACGTGCTAGATAATGTGCCTAAAATATTTTCCCACCATGAAAATACTAATTTGGGTTAAGCCTTTAAACTAAAAATTCCAAAGCCGAAATTCGCACGTTTAAGGGGAGAAAAATTGATTTAAAGTTTTGGGGTAGTGACACTTGAAAAATTGGAAATTTTTTGCCTTTCAGCCACTAAAACTGCCCTTAAAATTTTCCAAAATACCACAAATTTATACTTTTTAGAAAATTCAGACGCTAATCTATCTATTGATAGCAAAATAATGCAAATCGGTTGGAAAATGTGACCACAGCAATGCCATAAAGGGAAAAAGTTCCCAAAACCTGCCCCCCCAAAAAATACTATCTCGCTTATTAGACCACTCAGAAAAACAATTTCTGTTTCCATTTGTTTGTTTACACTCATGTATGACTTATAAACATTGAAATTTTTTTTTTAAATCACGCATGGGTTTTTATGCGGATAAGTTTGTTTTTTTACTGTCTTCCTATTTCAACCCGCATAAAGCATAGTGTTCTTACGCAAAGCACTACAAATTTGTACTTTACGTAAGCAACAGAATGATAGCTATAAAACGAGACCAAAATTTTGAAAATCGAATAGAAACTGTGGTCACAGTGAGCGATCAAACCCAGAGATCTGCCGAAGAAATGGACGCGTTTTAGGGAAATACTTGTCTACGCCTCCTAGACACCATAAAGCATAGTATTTTCATAAAAAGTACTACAAATTTATACTTGACGGAAACTACACAAACACAGCTACAAGATGACATAAAAACTTTGACAATCAAATTAAAATTGTGGCCACAGTAAGCGATCAAAGCTGAAAATCTGCACAAAAAACGCACGTGTTCTAGGAACAGTCATTTACATGCCTCCTACGTGCTAGATAATGTGCCTAAAATATTTTCCCACCATGAAAATACTAATTTGGGTTAAGCCTTTAAACTAAAAATTCCAAAGCCGAAATTCGCACGTTTAAGGGGAGAAAAATTGATTTAAAGTTTTGGGGTAGTGACACTTGAAAAATTGGAAATTTTTTGCCTTTCAGCCACTAAAACTGCCCTTAAAATTTTCCAAAATACCACAAATATATACTTTTTAGAAAATTCAGACGCTAAGCTATCTATTGATAGCAAAATAATGCAAATCGGTTGGAAAATGTGACCACAGCAATGCCATAAAGGGAAAAAGTTCCCAAAACCTGCCCCCCCAAAAAATACTATCTCGCTTATTAGACCACTCAGAAAAACAATTTCTGTTTTCATTTGTTTGTTTACACTCATGTATGACTTATAAACATTGAAATTTTTTTTTTAAATCACGCATGGGTTTTTATGCGGATAAGTTTGTTTTTTTACTGTCTTCCTATTTCAACCCGCATAAAGCATAGTGTTCTTACGCAAAGCACTACAAATTTGTACTTTACGTAAGCAACAGAATGATAGCTATAAAACGAGACCAAAATTTTGAAAATCGAATAGAAACTGTGGTCACAGTGAGCGATCAAACCCAGAGATCTGCCGAAGAAATGGACGCGTTTTAGGGAAATACTTGTCTACGCCTCCTAGACACCATAAAGCATAGTATTTTCATAAAAAGTACTACAAATTTATACTTGACGGAAACTACACAAACACAGCTACAAGATGACATAAAAACTTTGACAATCAAATTAAAATTGTGGCCACAGTAAGCGATCAAAGCTGAAAATCTGCACAAAAAACGCACGTGTTCTAGGAACAGTCATTTACATGCCTCCTACGTGCTAGATAATGTGCCTAAAATATTTTCCCACCATGAAAATACTAACTTGGGTTAAGCCTTTAAACTAAAAATTCCAAAGCCGAAATTCGCACGTTTAAGGGGAGAAAAATTGATTTAAAGTTTTGGGGTAGTGACACTTGAAAAATTGGAAATTTTTTGCCTTTCAGCCACTAAAACTGCCCTTAAAATTTTCCAAAATACCACAAATATATACTTTTTAGAAAATTCAGACGCTAAGCTATCTATTGATAGCAAAATAATGCAAATCGGTTGGAAAATGTGACCACAGCAATGCCATAAAGGGAAAAAGTTCCCAAAACCTGCCCCCCCAAAAAATACTATCTCGCTTATTAGACCACTCAGAAAAACAATTTCTGTTTTCATTTGTTTGTTTACACTCATGTATGACTTATAAACATTGAAATTTTTTTTTTAAATCACGCATGGGTTTTTATGCGGATAAGTTTGTTTTTTTACTGTCTTCCTATTTCAACCCGCATAAAGCATAGTGTTCTTACGCAAAGCACTACAAATTTGTACTTTACGTAAGCAACAGAATGATAGCTATAAAACGAGACCAAAATTTTGAAAATCGAATAGAAACTGTGGTCACAGTGAGCGATCAAACCCAGAGATCTGCCGAAGAAATGGACGCGTTTTAGGGAAATACTTGTCTACGCCTCCTAGACACCATAAAGCATAGTATTTTCATAAAAAGTACTACAAATTTATACTTGACGGAAACTACACAAACACAGCTACAAGATGACATAAAAACTTTGACAATCAAATTAAAATTGTGGCCACAGTAAGCGATCAAAGCTGAAAATCTGCACAAAAAACGCACGTGTTCTAGGAACAGTCATTTACATGCCTCCTACGTGCTAGATAATGTGCCTAAAATATTTTCCCACCATGAAAATACTAATTTGGGTTAAGCCTTTAAACTAAAAATTCCAAAGCCGAAATTCGCACGTTTAAGGGGAGACAAATTGATTTAAAGTTTTGGGGTAGTGACACTTGAAAAATTGGAAATTTTTTGCCTTTCAGCCACTAAAACTGCCCTTAAAATTTTCCAAAATACCACAAATTTATACTTTTTAGAAAATTCAGACGCTAATCTATCTATTGATAGCAAAATAATGCAAATCGGTTGGAAAATGTGACCACAGCAATGCCATAAAGGGAAAAAGTTCCCAAAACCTGCCCCCCCAAAAAATACTATCTCGCTTATTAGACCACTCAGAAAAACAATTTCTGTTTCCATTTGTTTGTTTACACTCATGTATGACTTATAAACATTGAAATTTTTTTTTTAAATCACGCATGGGTTTTTATGCGGATAAGTTTGTTTTTTTACTGTCTTCCTATTTCAACCCGCATAAAGCATAGTGTTCTTACGCAAAGCACTACAAATTTGTACTTTACGTAAGCAACAGAATGATAGCTATAAAACGAGACCAAAATTTTGAAAATCGAATAGAAACTGTGGTCACAGTGAGCGATCAAACCCAGAGATCTGCCGAAGAAATGGACGCGTTTTAGGGAAATACTTGTCTACGCCTCCTAGACACCATAAAGCATAGTATTTTCATAAAAAGTACTACAAATTTATACTTGACGGAAACTACACAAACACAGCTACAAGATGACATAAAAACTTTGACAATCAAATTAAAATTGTGGCCACAGTAAGCGATCAAAGCTGAAAATCTGCACAAAAAACGCACGTGTTCTAGGAACAGTCATTTACATGCCTCCTACGTGCTAGATAATGTGCCTAAAATATTTTCCCACCATGAAAATACTAATTTGGGTTAAGCCTTTAAACTAAAAATTCCAAAGCCGAAATTCGCACGTTTAAGGGGAGAAAAATTGATTTAAAGTTTTGGGGTAGTGACACTTGAAAAATTGGAAATTTTTTGCCTTTCAGCCACTAAAACTGCCCTTAAAATTTTCCAAAATACCACAAATTTATACTTTTTAGAAAATTCAGACGCTAATCTATCTATTGATAGCAAAATAATGCAAATCGGTTGGAAAATGTGACCACAGCAATGCCATAAAGGGAAAAAGTTCCCAAAACCTGCCCCCCCAAAAAATACTATCTCGCTTATTAGACCACTCAGAAAAACAATTTCTGTTTTCATTTGTTTGTTTACACTCATGTATGACTTATAAACATTGAAATTTTTTTTTTAAATCACGCATGGGTTTTTATGCGGATAAGTTTGTTTTTTTACTGTCTTCCTATTTCAACCCGCATAAAGCATAGTGTTCTTACGCAAAGCACTACAAATTTGTATTTTTCGTAAGCAACAGAATGATAGCTATAAAACGAGACCAAAATTTTGAAAATCGAATAGAAACTGTGGTCACAGTGAGCGATCAAACCCAGAGATCTGCCGAAGAAATGGACGCGTTTTAGGGAAATACTTGTCTACGCCTCCTAGACACCATAAAGCATAGTATTTTCATAAAAAGTACTACAAATTTATACTTGACGGAAACTACACAAACACAGCTACAAGATGACATAAAAACTTTGACAATCAAATTAAAATTGTGGCCACAGTAAGCGATCAAAGCTGAAAATCTGAACAAAAAACGCACGTGTTCTAGGAACAGTCATTTACATGCCTCCTACGTGCTAGATAATGTGCCTAAAATATTTTCCCACCATGAAAATACTAATTTGGGTTAAGCCTTTAAACTAAAAATTCCAAAGCCGAAATTCGCACGTTTAAGGGGAGAAAAATTGATTTAAAGTTTTGGGGTAGTGACACTTGAAAAATTGGAAATTTTTTGCCTTTCAGCCACTAAAACTGCCCTTAAAATTTTCCAAAATACCACAAATTTATACTTTTTAGAAAATTCAGACGCTAATCTATCTATTGATAGCAAAATAATGCAAATCGGTTGGAAAATGTGACCACAGCAATGCCATAAAGGGAAAAAGTTCCCAAAACCTGCCCCCCCAAAAAATACTATCTCGCTTATTAGACCACTCAGAAAAACAATTTCTGTTTTCATTTGTTTGTTTACACTCATGTATGACTTATAAACATTGAAATTTTTTTTTTAAATCACGCATGGGTTTTTATGCGGATAAGTTTGTTTTTTTACTGTCTTCCTATTTCAACCCGCATAAAGCATAGTGTTCTTACGCAAAGCACTACAAATTTGTACTTTACGTAAGCAACAGAATGATAGCTATAAAACGAGACCAAAATTTTGAAAATCGAATAGAAACTGTGGTCACAGTGAGCGATCAAACCCAGAGATCTGCCGAAGAAATGGACGCGTTTTAGGGAAATACTTGTCTACGCCTCCTAGACACCATAAAGCATAGTATTTTCATAAAAAGTACTACAAATTTATACTTGACGGAAACTACACAAACACAGCTACAAGATGACATAAAAACTTTGACAATCAAATTAAAATTGTGGCCACAGTAAGCGATCAAAGCTGAAAATCTGCACAAAAAACGCACGTGTTCTAGGAACAGTCATTTACATGCCTCCTACGTGCTAGATAATGTGCCTAAAATATTTTCCCACCATGAAAATACTAATTTGGGTTAAGCCTTTAAACTAAAAATTCCAAAGCCGAAATTCGCACGTTTAAGGGGAGAAAAATTGATTTAAAGTTTTGGGGTAGTGACACTTGAAAAATTGGAAATTTTTTGCCTTTCAGCCACTAAAACTGCCCTTAAAATTTTCCAAAATACCACAAATTTATACTTTTTAGAAAATTCAGACGCTAATCTATCTATTGATAGCAAAATAATGCAAATCGGTTGGAAAATGTGACCACAGCAATGCCATAAAGGGAAAAAGTTCCCAAAACCTGCCCCCCCAAAAAATACTATCTCGCTTATTAGACCACTCAGAAAAACAATTTCTGTTTTCATTTGTTTGTTTACACTCATGTATGACTTATAAACATTGAAATTTTTTTTTTAAATCACGCATGGGTTTTTATGCGGATAAGTTTGTTTTTTTACTGTCTTCCTATTTCAACCCGCATAAAGCATAGTGTTCTTACGCAAAGCACTACAAATTTGTACTTTACGTAAGCAACAGAATGATAGCTATAAAACGAGACCAAAATTTTGAAAATCGAATAGAAACTGTGGTCACAGTGAGCGATCAAACCCAGAGATCTGCCGAAGAAATGGACGCGTTTTAGGGAAATACTTGTCTACGCCTCCTAGACACCATAAAGCATAGTATTTTCATAAAAAGTACTACAAATTTATACTTGACGGAAACTACACAAACACAGCTACAAGATGACATAAAAACTTTGACAATCAAATTAAAATTGTGGCCACAGTAAGCGATCAAAGCTGAAAATCTGCACAAAAAACGCACGTGTTCTAGGAACAGTCATTTACATGCCTCCTACGTGCTAGATAATGTGCCTAAAATATTTTCCCACCATGAAAATACTAATTTGGGTTAAGCCTTTAAACTAAAAATTCCAAAGCCGAAATTCGCACGTTTAAGGGGAGAAAAATTGATTTAAAGTTTTGGGGTAGTGACACTTGAAAAATTGGAAATTTTTTGCCTTTCAGCCACTAAAACTGCCCTTAAAATTTTCCAAAATACCACAAATTTATACTTTTTAGAAAATTCAGACGCTAATCTATCTATTGATAGCAAAATAATGCAAATCGGTTGGAAAATGTGACCACAGCAATGCCATAAAGGGAAAAAGTTCCCAAAACCTGCCCCCCCAAAAAATACTATCTCGCTTATTAGACCACTCAGAAAAACAATTTCTGTTTTCATTTGTTTGTTTATACTCATGTATGACTTATAAACATTGAAATTTTTTTTTTAAATCACGCATGGGTTTTTATGCGGATAAGTTTGTTTTTTTACTGTCTTCCTATTTCAACCCGCATAAAGCATAGTGTTCTTACGCAAAGCACTACAAATTTGTACTTTACGTAAGCAACAGAATGATAGCTATAAAACGAGACCAAAATTTTGAAAATCGAATAGAAACTGTGGTCACAGTGAGCGATCAAACCCAGAGATCTGCCGAAGAAATGGACGCGTTTTAGGGAAATACTTGTCTACGCCTCCTAGACACCATAAAGCATAGTATTTTCATAAAAAGTACTACAAATTTATACTTGACGGAAACTACACAAACACAGCTACAAGATGACATGAAAACTTTGACAATCAAATTAAAATTGTGGCCACAGTAAGCGATCAAAGCTGAAAATCTGCACAAAAAACGCACGTGTTCTAGGAACAGTCATTTACATGCCTCCTACGTGCTAGATAATGTGCCTAAAATATTTTCCCACCATGAAAATACTAATTTGGGTTAAGCCTTTAAACTAAAAATTCCAAAGCCGAAATTCGCACGTTTAAGGGGAGAAAAATTGATTTAAAGTTTTGGGGTAGTGACACTTGAAAAATTGGAAATTTTTTGCCTTTCAGCCACTAAAACTGCCCTTAAAATTTTCCAAAATACCACAAATTTATACTTTTTAGAAAATTCAGACGCTAATCTATCTATTGATAGCAAAATAATGCAAATCGGTTGGAAAATGTGACCACAGCAATGCCATAAAGGGAAAAAGTTCCCAAAACCTGCCCCCCCAAAAAATACTATCTCGCTTATTAGACCACTCAGAAAAACAATTTCTGTTTTCATTTGTTTGTTTACACTCATGTATGACTTATAAACATTGAAATTTTTTTTTTAAATCACGCATGGGTTTTTATGCGGATAAGTTTGTTTTTTTACTGTCTTCCTATTTCAACCCGCATAAAGCATAGTGTTCTTACGCAAAGCACTACAAATTTGTACTTTACGTAAGCAACAGAATGATAGCTATAAAACGAGACCAAGATTTTGAAAATCGAATAGAAACTGTGGTCACAGTGAGCGATCAAACCCAGAGATCTGCCGAAGAAATGGACGCGTTTTAGGGAAATACTTGTCTACGCCTCCTAGACACCATAAAGCATAGTATTTTCATAAAAAGTACTACAAATTTATACTTGACGGAAACTACACAAACACAGCTACAAGTTGACATAAAAACTTTGACAATCAAATTAAAATTGTGGCCACAGTAAGCGATCAAAGCTGAAAATCTGCACAAAAAACGCACGTGTTCTAGGAACAGTCATTTACATGCCTCCTACGTGCTAGATAATGTGCCTAAAATATTTTCCCACCATGAAAATACTAATTTGGGTTAAGCCTTTAAACTGAAAATTCCAAAGCCGAAATTCGCACGTTTAAGGGGAGAAAAATTGATTTAAAGTTTTGGGGTAGTGACACTTGAAAAATTGGAAATTTTTTGCCTTTCAGCCACTAAAACTGCCCTTAAAATTTTCCAAAATACCACAAATTTATACTTTTTAGAAAATTCAGACGCTAATCTATCTATTGATAGCAAAATAATGCAAATCGGTTGGAAAATGTGACCACAGCAATGCCATAAAGGGAAAAAGTTCCCAAAACCTGCCCCCCCAAAAAATACTATCTCGCTTATTAGACCACTCAGAAAAACAATTTCTGTTTTCATTTGTTTGTTTACACTCATGTATGACTTATAAACATTGAAATTTTTTTTTTAAATCACGCATGGGTTTTTATGCGGATAAGTTTGTTTTTTTACTGTCTTCCTATTTCAACCCGCATAAAGCATAGTGTTCTTACGCAAAGCACTACAAATTTGTACTTTACGTAAGCAACAGAATGATAGCTATAAAACGAGACCAAAATTTTGAAAATCGAATAGAAACTGTGGTCACAGTGAGCGATCAAACCCAGAGATCTGCCGAAGAAATGGACGCGTTTTAGGGAAATACTTGTCTACGCCTCCTAGACACCATAAAGCATAGTATTTTCATAAAAAGTACTACAAATTTATACTTGACGGAAACTACACAAACACAGCTACAAGATGACATAAAAACTTTGACAATCAAATTAAAATTGTGGCCACAGTAAGCGATCAAAGCTGAAAATCTGCACAAAAAACGCACGTGTTCTAGGAACAGTCATTTACATGCCTCCTACGTGCTAGATAATGTGCCTAAAATATTTTCCCACCATGAAAATACTAACTTGGGTTAAGCCTTTAAACTAAAAATTCCAAAGCCGAAATTCGCACGTTTAAGGGGAGAAAAATTGATTTAAAGTTTTGGGGTAGTGACACTTGAAAAATTGGAAATTTTTTGCCTTTCAGCCACTAAAACTGCCCTTAAAATTTTCCAAAATACCACAAATTTATACTTTTTAGAAAATTCAGACGCTAATCTATCTATTGATAGCAAAATAATGCAAATCGGTTGGAAAATGTGACCACAGCAATGCCATAAAGGGAAAAAGTTCCCAAAACCTGCCCCCCCAAAAAATACTATCTCGCTTATTAGACCACTCAGAAAAACAATTTCTGTTTTCATTTGTTTGTTTACACTCATGTATGACTTATAAACATTGAAATTTTTTTTTTAAATCACGCATGGGTTTTTATGCGGATAAGTTTGTTTTTTTACTGTCTTCCTATTTCAACCCGCATAAAGCATAGTGTTCTTACGCAAAGCACTACAAATTTGTACTTTACGTAAGCAACAGAATGATAGCTATAAAACGAGACCAAAATTTTGAAAATCGAATAGAAACTGTGGTCACAGTGAGCGATCAAACCCAGAGATCTGCCGAAGAAATGGACGCGTTTTAGGGAAATACTTGTCTACGCCTCCTAGACACTATAAAGCATAGTATTTTCATAAAAAGTACTACAAATTTATACTTGACGGAAACTGCACAAACACAGCTACAAGATGACATAAAAACTTTGACAATCAAATTAAAATTGTGGCCACAGTAAGCGATCAAAGCTGAAAATCTGCACAAAAAACGCACGTGTTCTAGGAACAGTCATTTACATGCCTCCTACGTGCTAGATAATGTGCCTAAAATATTTTCCCACCATGAAAATACTAATTTGGGTTAAGCCTTTAAACTAAAAATTCCAAAGCCGAAATTCGCACGTTTAAGGGGAGAAAAATTGATTTAAAGTTTTGGGGTAGTGACACTTGAAAAATTGGAAATTTTTTGCCTTTCAGCCACTAAAACTGCCCTTAAAATTTTCCAAAATACCACAAATTTATACTTTTTAGAAAATTCAGACGCTAATCTATCTATTGATAGCAAAATAATGCAAATCGGTTGGAAAATGTGACCACAGCAATGCCATAAAGGGAAAAAGTTCCCAAAACCTGCCCCCCCAAAAAATACTATCTCGCTTATTAGACCACTCAGAAAAACAATTTCTGTTTTCATTTGTTTGTTTACACTCATGTATGACTTATAAACATTGAAATTTTTTTTTTAAATCACGCATGGGTTTTTATGCGGATAAGTTTATTTTTTTACTGTCTTCCTATTTCAACCCGCATAAAGCATAGTGTTCTTACGCAAAGCACTACAAATTTGTACTTTACGTAAGCAACAGAATGATAGCTATAAAACGAGACCAAAATTTTGAAAATCGAATAGAAACTGTGGTCACAGTGAGCGATCAAACCCAGAGATCTGCCGAAGAAATGGACGCGTTTTAGGGAAATACTTGTCTACGCCTCCTAGACACCATAAAGCATAGTATTTTCATAAAAAGTACTACAAATTTATACTTGACGGAAACTACACAAACACAGCTACAAGATGACATAAAAACTTTGACAATCAAATTAAAATTGTGGCCACAGTAAGCGATCAAAACTGAAAATCTGCACAAAAAACGCACGTGTTCTAGGAACAGTCATTTACACGCCTCCTACGTGCTAGATAATGTGCCTAAAATATTTTCCCACCATGAAAATACTAACTTGGGTTAAGCCTTTAAACTAAAAATTCCAAAGCCGAAATTCGCACGTTTAAGGGGAGAAAAATTGATTTAAAGTTTTGGGGTAGTGACACTTGAAAAATTGGAAATTTTTTGCCTTTCAGCCACTAAAACTGCCCTTAAAATTTTCCAAAATACCACAAATTTATACTTTTTAGAAAATTCAGACGCTAATCTATCTATTGATAGCAAAATAATGCAAATCGGTTGGAAAATGTGACCACAGCAATGCCATAAAGGGAAAAAGTTCCCAAAACCTGCCCCCCCAAAAAATACTATCTCGCTTATTAGACCACTCAGAAAAACAATTTCTGTTTTCATTTGTTTGTTTACACTCATGTATGACTTATAAACATTGAAATTTTTTTTTTAAATCACGCATGGGTTTTTATGCGGATAAGTTTGTTTTTTTACTGTCTTCCTATTTCAACCCGCATAAAGCATAGTGTTCTTACGCAAAGCACTACAAATTTGTACTTTACGTAAGCAACAGAATGATAGCTATAAAACGAGACCAAAATTTTGAAAATCGAATAGAAACTGTGGTCACAGTGAGCGATCAAACCCAGAGATCTGCCGAAGAAATGGACGCGTTTTAGGGAAATACTTGTCTACGCCTCCTAGACACCATAAAGCATAGTATTTTCATAAAAAGTACTACAAATTTATACTTGACGGAAACTACACAAACACAGCTACAAGATGACATAAAAACTTTGACAATCAAATTAAAATTGTGGCCACAGTAAGCGATCAAAGCTGAAAATCTGCACAAAAAACGCACGTGTTCTAGGAACAGTCATTTACATGCCTCCTACGTGCTAGATAATGTGCCTAAAATATTTTCCCACCATGAAAATACTAATTTGGGTTAAGCCTTTAAACTAAAAATTCCAAAGCCGAAATTCGCACGTTTAAGGGGAGAAAAATTGATTTAAAGTTTTGGGGTAGTGACACTTGAAAAATTGGAAATTTTTTGCCTTTCAGCCACTAAAACTGCCCTTAAAATTTTCCAAAATACCACAAATTTATACTTTTTAGAAAATTCAGACGCTAATCTATCTATTGATAGCAAAATAATGCAAATCGGTTGGAAAATGTGACCACAGCAATGCCATAAAGGGAAAAAGTTCCCAAAACCTGCCCCCCCAAAAAATACTATCTCGCTTATTAGACCACTCAGAAAAACAATTTCTGTTTTCATTTGTTTGTTTACACTCATGTATGACTTATAAACATTGAAATTTTTTTTTTAAATCACGCATGGGTTTTTATGCGGATAAGTTTGTTTTTTTACTGTCTTCCTATTTCAACCCGCATAAAGCATAGTGTTCTTACGCAAAGCACTACAAATTTGTACTTTACGTAAGCAACAGAATGATAGCTATAAAACGAGACCAAAATTTTGAAAATCGAATAGAAACTGTGGTCACAGTGAGCGATCAAACCCAGAGATCTGCCGAAGAAATGGACGCGTTTTAGGGAAATACTTGTCTACGCCTCCTAGACACCATAAAGCATAGTATTTTCATAAAAAGTACTACAAATTTATACTTGACGGAAACTACACAAACACAGCTACAAGATGACATAAAAACTTTGACAATCAAATTAAAATTGTGGCCACAGTAAGCGATCAAAGCTGAAAATCTGCACAAAAAACGCACGTGTTCTAGGAACAGTCATTTACATGCCTCCTACGTGCTAGATAATGTGCCTAAAATATTTTCCCACCATGAAAATACTAATTTGGGTTAAGCCTTTAAACTAAAAATTCCAAAGCCGAAATTCGCACGTTTAAGGGGAGAAAAATTGATTTAAAGTTTTGGTGTAGTGACACTTGAAAAATTGGAAATTTTTTGCCTTTCAGCCACTAAAACTGCCCTTAAAATTTTCCAAAATACCACAAATTTATACTTTTTAGAAAATTCAGACGCTAATCTATCTATTGATAGCAAAATAATGCAAATCGGTTGGAAAATGTGACCACAGCAATGCCATAAAGGGAAAAAGTTCCCAAAACCTGCCCCCCCAAAAAATACTATCTCGCTTATTAGACCACTCAGAAAAACAATTTCTGTTTTCATTTGTTTGTTTACACTCATGTATGACTTATAAACATTGAAATTTTTTTTTTAAATCACGCATGGGTTTTTATGCGGATAAGTTTGTTTTTTTACTGTCTTCCTATTTCAACCCGCATAAAGCATAGTGTTCTTACGCAAAGCACTACAAATTTGTACTTTACGTAAGCAACAGAATGATAGCTATAAAACGAGACCAAAATTTTGAAAATCGAATAGAAACTGTGGTCACAGTGAGCGATCAAACCCAGAGATCTGCCGAAGAAATGGACGCGTTTTAGGGAAATACTTGTCTACGCCTCCTAGACACCATAAAGCATAGTATTTTCATAAAAAGTACTACAAATTTATACTTGACGGAAACTACACAAACACAGCTACAAGATGACATAAAAACTTTGACAATCAAATTAAAATTGTGGCCACAGTAAGCGATCAAAGCTGAAAATCTGCACAAAAAACGCACGTGTTCTAGGAACAGTCATTTACATGCCTCCTACGTGCTAGATAATGTGCCTAAAATATTTTCCCACCATGAAAATACTAATTTGGGTTAAGCCTTTAAACTAAAAATTCCAAAGCCGAAATTCGCACGTTTAAGGGGAGAAAAATTGATTTAAAGTTTTGGGGTAGTGACACTTGAAAAATTGGAAATTTTTTGCCTTTCAGCCACTAAAACTGCCCTTAAAATTTTCCAAAATACCACAAATTTATACTTTTTAGAAAATTCAGACGCTAATCTATCTATTGATAGCAAAATAATGCAAATCGGTTGGAAAATGTGACCACAGCAATGCCATAAAGGGAAAAAGTTCCCAAAACCTGCCCCCCCAAAAAATACTATCTCGCTTATTAGACCACTCAGAAAAACAATTTCTGTTTTCATTTGTTTGTTTACACTCATGTATGACTTATAAACATTGAAATTTTTTTTTTAAATCATGCATGGGTTTTTATGCGGATAAGTTTGTTTTTTTACTGTCTTCCTATTTCAACCCGCATAAAGCATAGTGTTCTTACGCAAAGCACTACAAATTTGTACTTTACGTAAGCAACAGAATGATAGCTATAAAACGAGACCAAAATTTTGAAAATCGAATAGAAACTGTGGTCACAGTGAGCGATCAAACCCAGAGATCTGCCGAAGAAATGGACGCGTTTTAGGGAAATACTTGTCTACGCCTCCTAGACACCATAAAGCATAGTATTTTCATAAAAAGTACTACAAATTTATACTTGACGGAAACTACACAAACACAGCTACAAGATGACATAAAAACTTTGACAATCAAATTAAAATTGTGGCCACAGTAAGCGATCAAAGCTGAAAATCTGCACAAAAAACGCACGTGTTCTAGGAACAGTCATTTACATGCCTCCTACGTGCTAGATAATGTGCCTAAAATATTTTCCCACCATGAAAATACTAATTTGGGTTAAGCCTTTAAACTAAAAATTCCAAAGCCGAAATTCGCACGTTTAAGGGGAGAAAAATTGATTTAAAGTTTTGGGGTAGTGACACTTGAAAAATTGGAAATTTTTTGCCTTTCAGCCACTAAAACTGCCCTTAAAATTTTCCAAAATACCACAAATTTATACTTTTTAGAAAATTCAGACGCTAATCTATCTATTGATAGCAAAATAATGCAAATCGGTTGGAAAATGTGACCACAGCAATGCCATAAAGGGAAAAAGTTCCCAAAACCTGCCCCCCCAAAAAATACTATCTCGCTTATTAGACCACTCAGAAAAACAATTTCTGTTTTCATTTGTTTGTTTACACTCATGTATGACTTATAAACATTGAAATTTTTTTTTTAAATCACGCATGGGTTTTTATGCGGATAAGTTTGTTTTTTTACTGTCTTCCTATTTCAACCCGCATAAAGCATAGTGTTCTTACGCAAAGCACTACAAATTTGTACTTTACGTAAGCAACAGAATGATAGCTATAAAACGAGACCAAAATTTTGAAAATCGAATAGAAACTGTGGTCACAGTGAGCGATCAAACCCAGAGATCTGCCGAAGAAATGGACGCGTTTTAGGGAAATACTTGTCTACGCCTCCTAGACACCATAAAGCATAGTATTTTCATAAAAAGTACTACAAATTTATACTTGACGGAAACTACACAAACACAGGTACAAGATGACATAAAAACTTTGACAATCAAATTAAAATTGTGGCCACAGTAAGCGATCAAAGCTGAAAATCTGCACAAAAAACGCACGTGTTCTAGGAACAGTCATTTACATGCCTCCTACGTGCTAGATAATGTGCCTAAAATATTTTCCCACCATGAAAATACTAATTTGGGTTAAGCCTTTAAACTAAAAATTCCAAAGCCGAAATTCGCACGTTTAAGGGGAGAAAAATTGATTTAAAGTTTTGGGGTAGTGACACTTGAAAAATTGGAAATTTTTTGCCTTTCAGCCACTAAAACTGCCCTTAAAATTTTCCAAAATACCACAAATTTATACTTTTTAGAAAATTCAGACGCTAATCTATCTATTGATAGCAAAATAATGCAAATCGGTTGGAAAATGTGACCACAGCAATGCCATAAAGGGAAAAAGTTCCCAAAACCTGCCCCCCCAAAAAATACTATCTCGCTTATTAGACCACTCAGAAAAACAATTTCTGTTTTCATTTGTTTGTTTACACTCATGTATGACTTATAAACATTGAAATTTTTTTTTTAAATCACGCATGGGTTTTTATGCGGATAAGTTTGTTTTTTTACTGTCTTCCTATTTCAACCCGCATAAAGCATAGTGTTCTTACGCAAAGCACTACAAATTTGTACTTTACGTAAGCAACAGAATGATAGCTATAAAACGAGACCAAAATTTTGAAAATCGAATAGAAACTGTGGTCACAGTGAGCGATCAAACCCAGAGATCTGCCGAAGAAATGGACGCGTTTTAGGGAAATACTTGTCTACGCCTCCTAGACACCATAAAGCATAGTATTTTCATAAAAAGTACTACAAATTTATACTTGACGGAAACTACACAAACACAGCTACAAGATGACATAAAAACTTTGACAATCAAATTAAAATTGTGGCCACAGTAAGCGATCAAAGCTGAAAATCTGCACAAAAAACGCACGTGTTCTAGGAACAGTCATTTACATGCCTCCTACGTGCTAGATAATGTGCCTAAAATATTTTCCCACCATGAAAATACTAAATTGGGTTAAGCCTTTAAACTAAAAATTCCAAAGCCGAAATTCGCACGTTTAAGGTGAGAAAAATTGATTTAAAGTTTTGGGGTAGTGACACTTGAAAAATTGGAAATTTTTTGCCTTTCAGCCACTAAAACTGCCCTTAAAATTTTCCAAAATACCACAAATTTATACTTTTTAGAAAATTCAGACGCTAATCTATCTATTGATAGCAAAATAATGCAAATCGGTTGGAAAATGTGACCACAGCAATGCCATAAAGGGAAAAAGTTCCCAAAACCTGCCCCCCCAAAAAATACTATCTCGCTTATTAGACCACTCAGAAAAACAATTTCTGTTTTCATTTGTTTGTTTACACTCATGTATGACTTATAAACATTGAAATTTTTTTTTTAAATCACGCATGGGTTTTTATGCGGATAAGTTTGTTTTTTTACTGTCTTCCTATTTCAACCCGCATAAAGCATAGTGTTCTTACGCAAAGCACTACAAATTTGTACTTTACGTAAGCAACAGAATGATAGCTATAAAACGAGACCAAAATTTTGAAAATCGAATAGAAACTGTGGTCACAGTGAGCGATCAAACCCAGAGATCTGCCGAAGAAATGGACGCGTTTTAGGGAAATACTTGTCTACGCCTCCTAGACACCATAAAGCATAGTATTTTCATAAAAAGTACTACAAATTTATACTTGACGGAAACTACACAAACACAGCTAAAAGATGACATAAAAACTTTGACAATCAAATTAAAATTGTGGCCACAGTAAGCGATCAAAGCTGAAAATCTGCACAAAAAACGCACGTGTTCTAGGAACAGTCATTTACATGCCTCCTACGTGCTAGATAATGTGCCTAAAATATTTTCCCACCATGAAAATACTACTTTGGGTTAAGCCTTTAAACTAAAAATTCCAAAGCCGAAATTCGCACGTTTAAGGGGAGAAAAATTGATTTAAAGTTTTGGGGTAATGACACTTGAAAAATTGGAAATTTTTTGCCTTTCAGCCACTAAAACTGCCCTTAAAATTTTCCAAAATACCACAAATTTATACTTTTTAGAAAATTCAGACGCTAATCTATCTATTGATAGCAAAATAATGCAAATCGGTTGGAAAATGTGACCACAGCAATGCCATAAAGGGAAAAAGTTCCCAAAACCTGCCCCCCCAAAAAATACTATCTCGCTTATTAGACCACTCAGAAAAACAATTTCTGTTTTCATTTGTTTGTTTACACTCATGTATGACTTATAAACATTGAAATTTTTTTTTTAAATCACGCATGGGTTTTTATGCGGATAAGTTTGTTTTTTTACTGTCTTCCTATTTCAACCCGCATAAAGCATAGTGTTCTTACGCAAAGCACTACAAATTTGTACTTTACGTAAGCAACAGAATGATAGCTATAAAACGAGACCAAAATTTTGAAAATCGAATAGAAACTGTGGTCACAGTGAGCGATCAAACCCAGAGATCTGCCGAAGAAATGGACGCGTTTTAGGGAAATACTTGTCTACGCCTCCTAGACACCATAAAGCATAGTATTTTCATAAAAAGTACTACAAATTTATACTTGACGGAAACTACACAAACACAGCTACAAGATGACATAAAAACTTTGACAATCAAATTAAAATTGTGGCCACAGTAAGCGATCAAAGCTGAAAATCTGCACAAAAAACGCACGTGTTCTAGGAACAGTCATTTACATGCCTCCTACGTGCTAGATAATGTGCCTAAAATATTTTCCCACCATGAAAATACTAATTTGGGTTAAGCCTTTAAACTAAAAATTCCAAAGCCGAAATTCGCACGTTTAAGGGGAGAAAAATTGATTTAAAGTTTTGGGGTAGTGACACTTGAAAAATTGGAAATTTTTTGCCTTTCAGCCACTAAAACTGCCCTTAAAATTTTCCAAAATACCACAAATTTATACTTTTTAGAAAATTCAGACGCTAATCTATCTATTGATAGCAAAATAATGCAAATCGGTTGGAAAATGTGACCACAGCAATGCCATAAAGGGAAAAAGTTCCCAAAACCTGCCCCCCCAAAAAATACTATCTCGCTTATTAGACCACTCAGAAAAACAATTTCTGTTTTCATTTGTTTGTTTACACTCATGTATGACTTATAAACATTGAAATTTTTTTTTTAAATCACGCATGGGTTTTTATGCGGATAAGTTTGTTTTTTTACTGTCTTCCTATTTCAACCCGCATAAAGCATAGTGTTCTTACGCAAAGCACTACAAATTTGTACTTTACGTAAGCAACAGAATGATAGCTATAAAACGAGACCAAAATTTTGAAAATCGAATAGAAACTGTGGTCACAGTGAGCGATCAAACCCAGAGATCTGCCGAAGAAATGGACGCGTTTTAGGGAAATACTTGTCTACGCCTCCTAGACACCATAAAGCATAGTATTTTCATAAAAAGTACTACAAATTTATACTTGACGGAAACTACACAAACACAGCTACAAGATGACATAAAAACTTTGACAATCAAATTAAAATTGTGGCCACAGTAAGCGATCAAAGCTGAAAATCTGCACAAAAAACGCACGTGTTCTAGGAACAGTCATTTACATGCCTCCTACGTGCTAGATAATGTGCCTAAAATATTTTCCCACCATGAAAATACTAATTTGGGTTAAGCCTTTAAACTAAAAATTCCAAAGCCGAAATTCGCACGTTTAAGGGGAGAAAAATTGATTTAAAGTTTTGGGGTAGTGACACTTGAAAAATTGGAAATTTTTTGCCTTTCAGCCACTAAAACTACCCTTAAAATTTTCCAAAATACCACAAATTTATACTTTTTAGAAAATTCAGACGCTAATCTATCTATTGATAGCAAAATAATGCAAATCGGTTGGAAAATGTGACCACAGCAATGCCATAAAGGGAAAAAGTTCCCAAAACCTGCCCCCCCAAAAAATACTATCTCGCTTATTAGACCACTCAGAAAAACAATTTCTGTTTTCATTTGTTTGTTTACACTCATGTATGACTTATAAACATTGAAATTTTTTTTTTAAATCACGCATGGGTTTTTATGCGGATAAGTTTGTTTTTTTACTGTCTTCCTATTTCAACCCGCATAAAGCATAGTGTTCTTACGCAAAGCACTACAAATTTGTACTTTACGTAAGCAACAGAATGATAGCTATAAAACGAGACCAAAATTTTGAAAATCGAATAGAAACTGTGGTCACAGTGAGCGATCAAACCCAGAGATCTGCCGAAGAAATGGACGCGTTTTAGGGAAATACTTGTCTACGCCTCCTAGACACCATAAAGCATAGTATTTTCATAAAAAGTACTACAAATTTATACTTGACGGAAACTACACAAACACAGCTACAAGATGACATAAAAACTTTGACAATCAAATTAAAATTGTGGCCACAGTAAGCGATCAAAGCTGAAAATCTGCACAAAAAACGCACGTGTTCTAGGAACAGTCATTTACATGCCTCCTACGTGCTAGATAATGTGCCTAAAATATTTTCCCACCATGAAAATACTAATTTGGGTTAAGCCTTTAAACTAAAAATTCCAAAGCCGAAATTCGCACGTTTAAGGGGAGAAAAATTGATTTAAAGTTTTGGGGTAGTGACACTTGAAAAATTGGAAATTTTTTGCCTTTCAGCCACTAAAACTGCCCTTAAAATTTTCCAAAATACCACAAATTTATACTTTTTAGAAAATTCAGACGCTAATCTATCTATTGATAGCAAAATAATGCAAATCGGTTGGAAAATGTGACCACAGCAATGCCATAAAGGGAAAAAGTTCCCAAAACCTGCCCCCCCAAAAAATACTATCTCGCTTATTAGACCACTCAGAAAAACAATTTCTGTTTTCATTTGTTTGTTTACACTCATGTATGACTTATAAACATTGAAATTTTTTTTTTAAATCACGCATGGGTTTTTATGCGGATAAGTTTGTTTTTTTACTGTCTTCCTATTTCAACCCGCATAAAGCATAGTGTTCTTACGCAAAGCACTACAAATTTGTACTTTACGTAAGCAACAGAATGATAGCTATAAAACGAGACCAAAATTTTGAAAATCGAATAGAAACTGTGGTCACAGTGAGCGATCAAACCCAGAGATCTGCCGAAGAAATGGACGCGTTTTAGGGAAATACTTGTCTACGCCTCCTAGACACCATAAAGCATAGTATTTTCATAAAAAGTACTACAAATTTAAACTTGACGGAAACTACACAAACACAGCTACAAGATGACATAAAAACTTTGACAATCAAATTAAAATTGTGGCCACAGTAAGCGATCAAAGCTGAAAATCTGCACAAAAAACGCACGTGTTCTAGGAACAGTCATTTACATGCCTCCTACGTGCTAGATAATGTGCCTAAAATATTTTCCCACCATGAAAATACTAATTTGGGTTAAGCCTTTAAACTAAAAATTCCAAAGCCGAAATTCGCACGTTTAAGGGGAGAAAAATTGATTTAAAGTTTTGGGGTAGTGACACTTGAAAAATTGGAAATTTTTTGCCTTTCAGCCACTAAAACTGCCCTTAAAATTTTCCAAAATACCACAAATTTATACTTTTTAGAAAATTCAGACGCTAATCTATCTATTGATAGCAAAATAATGCAAATCGGTTGGAAAATGTGACCACAGCAATGCCATAAAGGGAAAAAGATCCCAAAACCTGCCCCCCCAAAAAATACTATCTCGCTTATTAGACCACTCAGAAAAACAATTTCTGTTTTCATTTGTTTGTTTACACTCATGTATGACTTATAAACATTGAAATTTTTTTTTTAAATCACGCATGGGTTTTTATGCGGATAAGTTTGTTTTTTTACTGTCTTCCTATTTCAACCCGCATAAAGCATAGTGTTCTTACGCAAAGCACTACAAATTTGTACTTTACGTAAGCAACAGAATGATAGCTATAAAACGAGACCAAAATTTTGAAAATCGAATAGAAACTGTGGTCACAGTGAGCGATCAAACCCAGAGATCTGCCGAAGAAATGGACGCGTTTTAGGGAAATACTTGTCTACGCCTCCTAGACACCATAAAGCATAGTATTTTCATAAAAAGTACTACAAATTTATACTTGACGGAAACTACACAAACACAGCTACAAGATGACATAAAAACTTTGACAATCAAATTAAAATTGTGGCCACAGTAAGCGATCAAAGCTGAAAATCTGCACAAAAAACGCACGTGTTCTAGGAACAGTCATTTACATGCCTCCTACGTGCTAGATAATGTGCCTAAAATATTTTCCCACCATGAAAATACTAATTTGGGTTAAGCCTTTAAACTAAAAATTCCAAAGCCGAAATTCGCACGTTTAAGGGGAGAAAAATTGATTTAAAGTTTTGGGGTAGTGACACTTGAAAAATTGGAAATTTTTTGCCTTTCAGCCACTAAAACTACCCTTAAAATTTTCCAAAATACCACAAATTTATACTTTTTAGAAAATTCAGACGCTAATCTATCTATTGATAGCAAAATAATGCAAATCGGTTGGAAAATGTGACCACAGCAATGCCATAAAGGGAAAAAGTTCCCAAAACCTGCCCCCCCAAAAAATACTATCTCGCTTATTAGACCACTCAGAAAAACAATTTCTGTTTTCATTTGTTTGTTTACACTCATGTATGACTTATAAACATTGAAATTTTTTTTTTAAATCACGCATGGGTTTTTATGCGGATAAGTTTGTTTTTTTACTGTCTTCCTATTTCAACCCGCATAAAGCATAGTGTTCTTACGCAAAGCACTACAAATTTGTACTTTACGTAAGCAACAGAATGATAGCTATAAAACGAGACCAAAATTTTGAAAATCGAATAGAAACTGTGGTCACAGTGAGCGATCAAACCCAGAGATCTGCCGAAGAAATGGACGCGTTTTAGGGAAATACTTGTCTACGCCTCCTAGACACCATAAAGCATAGTATTTTCATAAAAAGTACTACAAATTTATACTTGACGGAAACTACACAAACACAGCTACAAGATGACATAAAAACTTTGACAATCAAATTAAAATTGTGGCCACAGTAAGCGATCAAAGCTGAAAATCTGCACAAAAAACGCACGTGTTCTAGGAACAGTCATTTACATGCCTCCTACGTGCTAGATAATGTGCCTAAAATATTTTCCCACCATGAAAATACTAATTTGGGTTAAGCCTTTAAACTAAAAATTCCAAAGCCGAAATTCGCACGTTTAAGGGGAGAAAAATTGATTTAAAGTTTTGGGGTAGTGACACTTGAAAAATTGGAAATTTTTTGCCTTTCAGCCACTAAAACTGCCCTTAAAATTTTCCAAAATACCACAAATTTATACTTTTTAGAAAATTCAGACGCTAATCTATCTATTGATAGCAAAATAATGCAAATCGGTTGGAAAATGTGACCACAGCAATGCCATAAAGGGAAAAAGTTCCCAAAACCTGCCCCCCCAAAAAATACTATCTCGCTTATTAGACCACTCAGAAAAACAATTTCTGTTTTCATTTGTTTGTTTACACTCATGTATGACTTATAAACATTGAAATTTTTTTTTTAAATCACGCATGGGTTTTTATGCGGATAAGTTTGTTTTTTTACTGTCTTCCTATTTCAACCCGCATAAAGCATAGTGTTCTTACGCAAAGCACTACAAATTTGTACTTTACGTAAGCAACAGAATGATAGCTATAAAACGAGACCAAAATTTTGAAAATCGAATAGAAACTGTGGTCACAGTGAGCGATCAAACCCAGAGATCTGCCGAAGAAATGGACGCGTTTTAGGGAAATACTTGTCTACGCCTCCTAGACACCATAAAGCATAGTATTTTCATAAAAAGTACTACAAATTTAAACTTGACGGAAACTACACAAACACAGCTACAAGATGACATAAAAACTTTGACAATCAAATTAAAATTGTGGCCACAGTAAGCGATCAAAGCTGAAAATCTGCACAAAAAACGCACGTGTTCTAGGAACAGTCATTTACATGCCTCCTACGTGCTAGATAATGTGCCTAAAATATTTTCCCACCATGAAAATACTAATTTGGGTTAAGCCTTTAAACTAAAAATTCCAAAGCCGAAATTCGCACGTTTAAGGGGAGAAAAATTGATTTAAAGTTTTGGGGTAGTGACACTTGAAAAATTGGAAATTTTTTGCCTTTCAGCCACTAAAACTGCCCTTAAAATTTTCCAAAATACCACAAATTTATACTTTTTAGAAAATTCAGACGCTAATCTATCTATTGATAGCAAAATAATGCAAATCGGTTGGAAAATGTGACCACAGCAATGCCATAAAGGGAAAAAGATCCCAAAACCTGCCCCCCCAAAAAATACTATCTCGCTTATTAGACCACTCAGAAAAACAATTTCTGTTTTCATTTGTTTGTTTACACTCATGTATGACTTATAAACATTGAAATTTTTTTTTTAAATCACGCATGGGTTTTTATGCGGATAAGTTTGTTTTTTTACTGTCTTCCTATTTCAACCCGCATAAAGCATAGTGTTCTTACGCAAAGCACTACAAATTTGTACTTTACGTAAGCAACAGAATGATAGCTATAAAACGAGACCAAAATTTTGAAAATCGAATAGAAACTGTGGTCACAGTGAGCGATCAAACCCAGAGATCTGCCGAAGAAATGGACGCGTTTTAGGGAAATACTTGTCTACGCCTCCTAGACACCATAAAGCATAGTATTTTCATAAAAAGTACTACAAATTTATACTTGACGGAAACTACACAAACACAGCTACAAGATGACATAAAAACTTTGACAATCAAATTAAAATTGTGGCCACAGTAAGCGATCAAAGCTGAAAATCTGCACAAAAAACGCACGTGTTCTAGGAACAGTCATTTACATGCCTCCTACGTGCTAGATAATGTGCCTAAAATATTTTCCCACCATGAAAATACTAATTTGGGTTAAGCCTTTAAACTAAAAATTCCAAAGCCGAAATTCGCACGTTTAAGGGGAGAAAAATTGATTTAAAGTTTTGGGGTAGTGACACTTGAAAAATTGGAAATTTTTTGCCTTTCAGCCACTAAAACTGCCCTTAAAATTTTCCACAAATTTATACTTTTTAGAAAATTCAGGCGCTAATCTATCTATTGATAGCAAAATAATGCAAATCGGTTGGAAAATGTGACCACAGCAATGCCATAAAGGGAAAAAGTTCCCAAAACCTGCCCCCCCAAAAAATACTATCTCGCTTATTAGACCACTCAGAAAAACAATTTCTGTTTTCATTTGTTTGTTTACACTCATGTATGACTTATAAACATTGAAATTTTTTTTTTAAATCACGCATGGGTTTTTATGCGGATAAGTTTGTTTTTTTACTGTCTTCCTATTTCAACCCGCATAAAGCATAGTGTTCTTACGCAAAGCACTACAAATTTGTACTTTACGTAAGCAACAGAATGATAGCTATAAAACGAGACCAAAATTTTGAAAATCGAATAGAAACTGTGGTCACAGTGAGCGATCAAACCCAGAGATCTGCCGAAGAAATGGACGCGTTTTAGGGAAATACTTGTCTACGCCTCCTAGACACCATAAAGCATAGTATTTTCATAAAAAGTACTACAAATTTATACTTGACGGAAACTACACAAACACAGCTACAAGATGACATAAAAACTTTGACAATCAAATTAAAATTGTGGCCACAGTAAGCGATCAAAGCTGAAAATCTGCACAAAAAACGCACGTGTTCTAGGAACAGTCATTTACATGCCTCCTACGTGCTAGATAATGTGCCTAAAATATTTTCCCACCATGAAAATACTAATTTGGGTTAAGCCTTTAAACTAAAAATTCCAAAGCCGAAATTCGCACGTTTAAGGGGAGAAAAATTGATTTAAAGTTTTGGGGTAGTGACACTTGAAAAATTGGAAATTTTTTGCCTTTCAGCCACTAAAACTGCCCTTAAAATTTTCCAAAATACCACAAATTTATACTTTTTAGAAAATTCAGGCGCTAATCTATCTATTGATAGCAAAATAATGCAAATCGGTTGGAAAATGTGACCACAGCAATGCCATAAAGGGAAAAAGTTCCCAAAACCTGCCCCCCCAAAAAATACTATCTCGCTTATTAGACCACTCAGAAAAACAATTTCTGTTTTCATTTGTTTGTTTACACTCATGTATGACTTATAAACATTGAAATTTTTTTTTTAAATCACGCATGGGTTTTTATGCGGATAAGTTTGTTTTTTTACTGTCTTCCTATTTCAACCCGCATAAAGCATAGTGTTCTTACGCAAAGCACTACAAATTTGTACTTTACGTAAGCAACAGAATGATAGCTATAAAACGAGACCAAAATTTTGAAAATCGAATAGAAACTGTGGTCACAGTGAGCGATCAAACCCAGAGATCTGCCGAAGAAATGGACGCGTTTTAGGGAAATACTTGTCTACGCCTCCTACACACCATAAAGCATAGTATTTTCATAAAAAGTACTACAAATTTATACTTGACGGAAACTACACAAACACAGCTACAAGATGACATAAAAACTTTGACAATCAAATTAAAATTGTGGCCACAGTAAGCGATCAAAGCTGAAAATCTGCACAAAAAACGCACGTGTTCTAGGAACAGTCATTTACATGCCTCCTACGTGCTAGATAATGTGCCTAAAATATTTTCCCACCATGAAAATACTAATTTGGGTTAAGCCTTTAAACTAAAAATTCCAAAGCCGAAATTCGCACGTTTAAGGGGAGAAAAATTGGTTTAAAGTTTTGGGGTAGTGACACTTGAAAAATTGGAAATTTTTTGCCTTTCAGCCACTAAAACTGCCCTTAAAATTTTCCAAAATACCACAAATTTATACTTTTTAGAAAATTCAGACGCTAATCTATCTATTGATAGCAAAATAATGCAAATCGGTTGGAAAATGTGACCACAGCAATGCCATAAAGGGAAAAAGTTCCCAAAACCTGCCCCCCCAAAAAATACTATCTCGCTTATTAGACCACTCAGAAAAACAATTTCTGTTTTCATTTGTTTGTTTACACTCATGTATGACTTATAAACATTGAAATTTTTTTTTTAAATCACGCATGGGTTTTTATGCGGATAAGTTTGTTTTTTTACTGTCTTCCTATTTCAACCCGCATAAAGCATAGTGTTCTTACGCAAAGCACTACAAATTTGTACTTTACGTAAGCAACAGAATGATAGCTATAAAACGAGACCAAAATTTTGAAAATCGAATAGAAACTGTGGTCACAGTGAGCGATCAAACCCAGAGATCTGCCGAAGAAATGGACGCGTTTTAGGGAAATACTTGTCTACGCCTCCTAGACACCATAAAGCATAGTATTTTCATAAAAAGTACTACAAATTTATACTTGACGGAAACTACACAAACACAGCTACAAGATGACATAAAAACTTTGACAATCAAATTAAAATTGTGGCCACAGTAAGCGATCAAAGCTGAAAATCTGCACAAAAAACGCACGTGTTCTAGGAACAGTCATTTACATGCCTCCTACGTGCTAGATAATGTGCCTAAAATATTTTCCCACCATGAAAATACTAATTTGGGTTAAGCCTTTAAACTAAAAATTCCAAAGCCGAAATTCGCACGTTTAAGGGGAGAAAAATTGATTTAAAATTTTGGGGTAGTGACACTTGAAAAATTGGAAATTTTTTGCCTTTCAGCCACTAAAACTGCCCTTAAAATTTTCCAAAATACCACAAATTTATACTTTTTAGAAAATTCAGACGCTAATCTATCTATTGATAGCAAAATAATGCAAATCGGTTGGAAAATGTGACCACAGCAATGCCATAAAGGGAAAAAGTTCCCAAAACCTGCCCCCCCAAAAAATACTATCTCGCTTATTAGACCACTCAGAAAAACAATTTCTGTTTTCATTTGTTTGTTTACACTCATGTATGACTTATAAACATTGAAATTTTTTTTTTAAATCACGCATGGGTTTTTATGCGGATAAGTTTGTTTTTTTACTGTCTTCCTATTTCAACCCGCATAAAGCATAGTGTTCTTACGCAAAGCACTACAAATTTGTACTTTACGTAAGCAACAGAATGATAGCTATAAAACGAGACCAAAATTTTGAAAATCGAATAGAAACTGTGGTCACAGTGAGCGATCAAACCCAGAGATCTGCCGAAGAAATGGACGCGTTTTAGGGAAATACTTGTCTACGCCTCCTAGACACCATAAAGCATAGTATTTTCATAAAAAGTACTACAAATTTATACTTGACGGAAACTACACAAACACAGCTACAAGATGACATAAAAACTTTGACAATCAAATTAAAATTGTGGCCACAGTAAGCGATCAAAGCTGAAAATCTGCACAAAAAACGCACGTGTTCTAGGAACAGTCATTTACATGCCTCCTACGTGCTAGATAATGTGCCTAAAATATTTTCCCACCATGAAAATACTAATTTGGGTTAAGCCTTTAAACTAAAAATTCCAAAGCCAAAATTCGCACGTTTAAGGGGAGAAAAATTGATTTAAAGTTTTGGGGTAGTGACACTTGAAAAATTGGAAATTTTTTGCCTTTCAGCCACTAAAACTGCCCTTAAAATTTTCCAAAATACCACAAATTTATACTTTTTAGAAAATTCAGACGCTAATCTATCTATTGATAGCAAAATAATGCAAATCGGTTGGAAAATGTGACCACAGCAATGCCATAAAGGGAAAAAGTTCCCAAAACCTGCCCCCCCAAAAAATACTATCTCGCTTATTAGACCACTCAGAAAAACAATTTCTGTTTTCATTTGTTTGTTTACACTCATGTATGACTTATAAACATTGAAATTTTTTTTTTAAATCACGCATGGGTTTTTATGCGGATAAGTTTGTTTTTTTACTGTCTTCCTATTTCAACCCGCATAAAGCATAGTGTTCTTACGCAAAGCACTACAAATTTGTACTTTACGTAAGCAACAGAATGATAGCTATAAAACGAGACCAAAATTTTGAAAATCGAATAGAAACTGTGGTCACAGTGAGCGATCAAACCCAGAGATCTGCCGAAGAAATGGACGCGTTTTAGGGAAATACTTGTCTACGCCTCCTAGACACCATAAAGCATAGTATTTTCATAAAAAGTACTACAAATTTATACTTGACGGAAACTACACAAACACAGCTACAAGATGACATAAAAACTTTGACAATCAAATTAAAATTGTGGCCACAGTAAGCGATCAAAGCTGAAAATCTGCACAAAAAACGCACGTGTTCTAGGAACAGTCATTTACATGCCTCCTACGTGCTAGATAATGTGCCTAAAATATTTTCCCACCATGAAAATACTAATTTGGGTTAAGCCTTTAAACTAAAAATTCCAAAGCCGAAATTCGCACGTTTAAGGGGAGAAAAATTGATTTAAAGTTTTGGGGTAGTGACACTTGAAAAATTGGAAATTTTTTGCCTTTCAGCCACTAAAACTGCCCTTAAAATTTTCCAAAATACCACAAATTTATACTTTTTAGAAAATTCAGACGCTAATCTATCTATTGATAGCAAAATAATGCAAATCGGTTGGAAAATGTGACCACAGCAATGCCATAAAGGGAAAAAGTTCCCAAAACCTGCCCCCCCAAAAAATACTATCTCGCTTATTAGACCACTCAGAAAAACAATTTCTGTTTTCATTTGTTTGTTTACACTCATGTATGACTTATAAACATTGAAATTTTTTTTTTAAATCACGCATGGGTTTTTATGCGGATAAGTTTGTTTTTTTACTGTCTTCCTATTTCAACCCGCATAAAGCATAGTGTTCTTACGCAAAGCACTACAAATTTGTACTTTACGTAAGCAACAGAATGATAGCTATAAAACGAGACCAAAATTTTGAAAATCGAATAGAAACTGTGGTCACAGTGAGCGATCAAACCCAGAGATCTGCCGAAGAAATGGACGCGTTTTAGGGAAATACTTGTCTACGCCTCCTAGACACCATAAAGCATAGTATTTTCATAAAAAGTACTACAAATTTATACTTGACGGAAACTACACAAACACAGCTACAAGATGACATAAAAACTTTGACAATCAAATTAAAATTGTGGCCACAGTAAGCGATCAAAGCTGAAAATCTGCACAAAAAACGCACGTGTTCTAGGAACAGTCATTTACATGCCTCCTACGTGCTAGATAATGTGCCTAAAATATTTTCCCACCATGAAAATACTAATTTGGGTTAAGCCTTTAAACTAAAAATTCCAAAGCCGAAATTCGCACGTTTAAGGGGAGAAAAATTGATTTAAAGTTTTGGGGTAGTGACACTTGAAAAATTGGAAATTTTTTGCCTTTCAGCCACTAAAACTGCCCTTAAAATTTTCCAAAATACCACAAATTTATACTTTTTAGAAAATTCAGACGCTAATCTATCTATTGATAGCAAAATAATGCAAATCGGTTGGAAAATGTGACCACAGCAATGCCATAAAGGGAAAAAGTTCCCAAAACCTGCCCCCCCAAAAAATACTATCTCGCTTATTAGACCACTCAGAAAAACAATTTCTGTTTTCATTTGTTTGTTTACACTCATGTATGACTTATAAACATTGAAATTTTTTTTTTAAATCACGCATGGGTTTTTATGCGGATAAGTTTGTTTTTTTACTGTCTTCCTATTTCAACCCGCATAAAGCATAGTGTTCTTACGCAAAGCACTACAAATTTGTACTTTACGTAAGCAACAGAATGATAGCTATAAAACGAGACCAAAATTTTGAAAATCGAATAGAAACTGTGGTCACAGTGAGCGATCAAACCCAGAGATCTGCCGAAGAATTGGACGCGTTTTAGGGAAATACTTGTCTACGCCTCCTAGACACCATAAAGCATAGTATTTTCATAAAAAGTACTACAAATTTATACTTGACGGAAACTACACAAACACAGCTACAAGATGACATAAAAACTTTGACAATCAAATTAAAATTGTGGCCACAGTAAGCGATCAAAGCTGAAAATCTGCACAAAAAACGCACGTGTTCTAGGAACAGTCATTTACATGCCTCCTACGTGCTAGATAATGTGCCTAAAATATTTTCCCACCATGAAAATACTAATTTGGGTTAAGCCTTTAAACTAAAAATTCCAAAGCCGAAATTCGCACGTTTAAGGGGAGAAAAATTGATTTAAAGTTTTGGGGTAGTGACACTTGAAAAATTGGAAATTTTTTGCCTTTCAGCCACTAAAACTGCCCTTAAAATTTTCCAAAATACCACAAATTTATACTTTTTAGAAAATTCAGACGCTAATCTATCTATTGACAGCAAAATAATGCAAATCGGTTGGAAAATGTGACCACAGCAATGCCATAAAGGGAAAAAGTTCCCAAAACCTGCCCCCCCAAAAAATACTATCTCGCTTATTAGACCACTCAGAAAAACAATTTCTGTTTTCATTTGTTTGTTTACACTCATGTATGACTTATAAACATTGAAATTTTTTTTTTAAATCACGCATGGGTTTTTATGCGGATAAGTTTGTTTTTTTACTGTCTTCCTATTTCAACCCGCATAAAGCATAGTGTTCTTACGCAAAGCACTACAAATTTGTACTTTACGTAAGCAACAGAATGATAGCTATAAAACGAGACCAAAATTTTGAAAATCGAATAGAAACTGTGGTCACAGTGAGCGATCAAACCCAGAGATCTGCCGAAGAAATGGACGCGTTTTAGGGAAATACTTGTCTACGCCTCCTAGACACCATAAAGCATAGTATTTTCATAAAAAGTACTACAAATTTATACTTGACGGAAACTACACAAACACAGCTACAAGATGACATAAAAACTTTGACAATCAAATTAAAATTGTGGCCACAGTAAGCGATCAAAGCTGAAAATCTGCACAAAAAACGCACGTGTTCTAGGAACAGTCATTTACATGCCTCCTACGTGCTAGATAATGTGCCTAAAATATTTTCCCACCATGAAAATACTAATTTGGGTTAAGCCTTTAAACTAAAAATTCCAAAGCCGAAATTCGCACGTTTAAGGGGAGAAAAATTGATTTAAAGTTTTGGGGTAGTGACACTTGAAAAATTGGAAATTTTTTGCCTTTCAGCCACTAAAACTGCCCTTAAAATTTTCCAAAATACCACAAATTTATACTTTTTAGAAAATTCAGACGCTAATCTATCTATTGATAGCAAAATAATGCAAATCGGTTGGAAAATGTGACCACAGCAATGCCATAAAGGGAAAAAGTTCCCAAAACCTGCCCCCCCAAAAAATACTATCTCGCTTATTAGACCACTCAGAAAAACAATTTCTGTTTTCATTTGTTTGTTTACACTCATGTATGACTTATAAACATTGAAATTTTTTTTTTAAATCACGCATGGGTTTTTATGCGGATAAGTTTGTTTTTTTACTGTCTTCCTATTTCAACCCGCATAAAGCATAGTGTTCTTACGCAAAGCACTACAAATTTGTACTTTACGTAAGCAACAGAATGATAGCTATAAAACGAGACCAAAATTTTGAAAATCGAATAGAAACTGTGGTCACAGTGAGCGATCAAACCCAGAGATCTGCCGAAGAAATGGACACGTTTTAGGGAAATACTTGTCTACGCCTCCTAGACACCATAAAGCATAGTATTTTCATAAAAAGTACTACAAATTTATACTTGACGGAAACTACACAAACACAGCTACAAGATGACATAAAAACTTTGACAATCAAATTAAAATTGTGGCCACAGTAAGCGATCAAAGCTGAAAATCTGCACAAAAAACGCACGTGTTCTAGGAACAGTCATTTACATGCCTCCTACGTGCTAGATAATGTGCCTAAAATATTTTCCCACCATGAAAATACTAATTTGGGTTAAGCCTTTAAACTAAAAATTCCAAAGCCGAAATTCGCACGTTTAAGGGGAGAAAAATTGATTTAAAGTTTTGGGGTAGTGACACTTGAAAAATTGGAAATTTTTTGCCTTTCAGCCACTAAAACTGCCCTTAAAATTTTCCAAAATACCACAAATTTATACTATCTATTGATAGCAAAATAATGCAAATCGGTTGGAAAATGTGACCACAGCAATGCCATAAAGGGAAAAAGTTCCCAAAACCTGCTCCCCCAAAAAATACTATCTCGCTTATTAGACCACTCAGAAAAACAATTTCTGTTTTCATTTGTTTGTTTACACTCATGTATGACTTATAAACATTGAAATTTTTTTTTTAAATCACGCATGGGTTTTTATGCGGATAAGTTTGTTTTTTTACTGTCTTCCTATTTCAACCCGCATAAAGCATAGTGTTCTTACGCAAAGCACTACAAATTTGTACTTTACGTAAGCAACAGAATGATAGCTATAAAACGAGACCAAAATTTTGAAAATCGAATAGAAACTGTGGTCACAGTGAGCGATCAAACCCAGAGATCTGCCGAAGAAATGGACGCGTTTTAGGGAAATACTTGTCTACGCCTCCTAGACACCATAAAGCATAGTATTTTCATAAAAAGTACAACAAATTTATACTTGACGGAAACTACACAAACACAGCTACAAGATGACATAAAAACTTTGACAATCAAATTAAAATTGTGGCCACAGTAAGCGATCAAAGCTGAAAATCTGCACAAAAAACGCACGTGTTCTAGGAACAGTCATTTACATGCCTCCTACGTGCTAGATAATGTGCCTAAAATATTTTCCCACCATGAAAATACTAATTTGGGTTAAGCCTTTAAACTAAAAATTCCAAAGCCGAAATTCGCACGTTTAAGGGGAGAAAAATTGATTTAAAGTTTTGGGGTAGTGACACTTGAAAAATTGGAAATTTTTTGCCTTTCAGCCACTAAAACTGCCATTAAAATTTTCCAAAATACCACAAATTTATACTTTTTAGAAAATTCAGACGCTAATCTATCTATTGATAGCAAAATAATGCAAATCGGTTGGAAAATGTGACCACAGCAATGCCATAAAGGGAAAAAGTTCCCAAAACCTGCCCCCCCAAAAAATACTATCTCGCTTATTAGACCACTCAGAAAAACAATTTCTGTTTTCATTTGTTTGTTTACACTCATGTATGACTTATAAACATTGAAATTTTTTTTTTAAATCACGCATGGGTTTTTATGCGGCTAAGTTTGTTTTTTTACTGTCTTCCTATTTCAACCCGCATAAAGCATAGTGTTCTTACGCAAAGCACTACAAATTTGTACTTTACGTAAGCAACAGAATGATAGCTATAAAACGAGACCAAAATTTTGAAAATCGAATAGAAACTGTGGTCACAGTGAGCGATCAAACCCAGAGATCTGCCGAAGAAATGGACGCGTTTTAGGGAAATACTTGTCTACGCCTCCTAGACACCATAAAGCATAGTATTTTCATAAAAAGTACTACAAATTTATACTTGACGGAAACTACACAAACACAGCTACAAGATGACATAAAAACTTTGACAATCAAATTAAAATTGTGGCCACAGTAAGCGATCAAAGCTGAAAATCTGCACAAAAAACGCACGTGTTCTAGGAACAGTCATTTACATGCCTCCTACGTGCTAGATAATGTGCCTAAAATATTTTCCCACCATGAAAATACTAATTTGGGTTAAGCCTTTAAACTAAAAATTCCAAAGCCGAAATTCGCACGTTTAAGGGGAGAAAAATTGATTTAAAGTTTTGGGGTAGTGACACTTGAAAAATTGGAAATTTTTTGCCTTTCAGCCACTAAAACTGCCCTTAAAATTTTCCAAAATACCACAAATTTATACTTTTTAGAAAATTCAGACGCTAATCTATCTATTGATAGCAAAATAATGCAAATCGGTTGGAAAATGTGACCACAGCAATGCCATAAAGGGAAAAAGTTCCCAAAACCTGCCCCCCCAAAAAATACTATCTCGCTTATTAGACCACTCAGAAAAACAATTTCTGTTTTCATTTGTTTGTTTACACTCATGTATGACTTATAAACATTGAAATTTTTTTTTTAAATCACGCATGGGTTTTTATGCGGATAAGTTTGTTTTTTTACTGTCTTCCTATTTCAACCCGCATAAAGCATAGTGTTCTTACGCAAAGCACTACAAATTTGTACTTTACGTAAGCAACAGAATGATAGCTATAAAACGAGACCAAAATTTTGAAAATCGAATAGAAACTGTGGTCACAGTGAGCGATCAAACCCAGAGATCTGCCGAAGAAATGGACGCGTTTTAGGGAAATACTTGTCTACGCCTCCTAGACACCATAAAGCATAGTATTTTCATAAAAAGTACTACAAATTTATACTTGACGGAAACTACACAAACACAGCTACAAGATGACATAAAAACTTTGACAATCAAATTAAAATTGTGGCCACAGTAAGCGATCAAAGCTGAAAATCTGCACAAAAAACGCACGTGTTCTAGGAACAGTCATTTACATGCCTCCTACGTGCTAGATAATGTGCCTAAAATATTTTCCCACCATGAAAATACTAATTTGGGTTAAGCCTTTAAACTAAAAATTCCAAAGCCGAAATTCGCACGTTTAAGGGGAGAAAAATTGATTTAAAGTTTTGGGGTAGTGACACTTGAAAAATTGGAAATTTTTTGCCTTTCAGCCACTAAAACTGCCCTTAAAATTTTCCAAAATACCACAAATTTATACTTTTTAGAAAATTCAGACGCTAATCTATCTATTGATAGCAAAATAATGCAAATCGGTTGGAAAATGTGACCACAGCAATGCCATAAAGGGAAAAAGTTCCCAAAACCTGCCCCCCCAAAAAATACTATCTCGCTTATTAGACCACTCAGAAAAACAATTTCTGTTTTCATTTGTTTGTTTACACTCATGTATGACTTATAAACATTGAAATTTTTTTTTTAAATCACGCATGGGTTTTTATGCGGATAAGTTTGTTGTTTTACTGTCTTCCTATTTCAACCCGCATAAAGCATAGTGTTCTTACGCAAAGCACTACAAATTTGTACTTTACGTAAGCAACAGAATGATAGCTATAAAACGAGACCAAAATTTTGAAAATCGAATAGAAACTGTGGTCACAGTGAGCGATCAAACCCAGAGATCTGCCGAAGAAATGGACGCGTTTTAGGGAAATACTTGTCTACGCCTCCTAGACACCATAAAGCATAGTATTTTCATAAAAAGTACTACAAATTTATACTTGACGGAAACTACACAAACACAGCTACAAGATGACATAAAAACTTTGACAATCAAATTAAAATTGTGGCCACAGTAAGCGATCAAAGCTGAAAATCTGCACAAAAAACGCACGTGTTCTAGGAACAGTCATTTACATGCCTCCTACGTGCTAGATAATGTGCCTAAAATATTTTCCCACCATGAAAATACTAATTTGGGTTAAGCCTTTAAACTAAAAATTCCAAAGCCGAAATTCGCACGTTTAAGGGGAGAAAAATTGATTTAAAGTTTTGGGGTAGTGACACTTGAAAAATTGGAAATTTTTTGCCTTTCAGCCACTAAAACTGCCCTTAAAATTTTCCAAAATACCACAAATTTATACTTTTTAGAAAATTCAGACGCTAATCTATCTATTGATAGCAAAATAATGCAAATCGGTTGGAAAATGTGACCACAGCAATGCCATAAAGGGAAAAAGTTCCCAAAACCTGCCCCCCCAAAAAAATACTATCTCGCTTATTAGACCACTCAGAAAAACAATTTCTGTTTTCATTTGTTTGTTTACACTCATGTATGACTTATAAACATTGAAATTTTTTTTTTAAATCACGCATGGGTTTTTATGCGGATAAGTTTGTTTTTTTACTGTCTTCCTATTTCAACCCGCATAAAGCATAGTGTTCTTACGCAAAGCACTACAAATTTGTACTTTACGTAAGCAACAGAATGATAGCTATAAAACGAGACCAAAATTTTGAAAATCGAATAGAAACTGTGGTCACAGTGAGCGATCAAACCCAGAGATCTGCCGAAGAAATGGACGCGTTTTAGGGAAATACTTGTCTACGCCTCCTAGACACCATAAAGCATAGTATTTTCATAAAAAGTACTACAAATTTATACTTGACGGAAACTACACAAACACAGCTACAAGATGACATAAAAACTTTGACAATCAAATTAAAATTGTGGCCACAGTAAGCGATCAAAGCTGAAAATCTGCACAAAAAACGCACGTGTTCTAGGAACAGTCATTTACATGCCTCCTACGTGCTAGATAATGTGCCTAAAATATTTTCCCACCATGAAAATACTAATTTGGGTTAAGCCTTTAAACTAAAAATTCCAAAGCCGAAATTCGCACGTTTAAGGGGAGAAAAATTGATTTAAAGTTTTGGGGTAGTGACACTTGAAAAATTGGAAATTTTTTGCCTTTCAGCCACTAAAACTGCCCTTAAAATTTTCCAAAATACCACAAATTTATACTTTTTAGAAAATTCAGACGCTAATCTATCTATTGATAGCAAAATAATGCAAATCGGTTGGAAAATGTGACCACAGCAATGCCATAAAGGGAAAAAGTTCCCAAAACCTGCCCCCCCAAAAAATACTATCTCGCTTATTAGACCACTCAGAAAAACAATTTCTGTTTTCATTTGTTTGTTTACACTCATGTATGACTTATAAACATTGAAATTTTTTTTTTAAATCACGCATGGGTTTTTATGCGGATAAGTTTGTTTTTTTACTGTCTTCCTATTTCAACCCGCATAAAGCATAGTGTTCTTACGCAAAGCACTACAAATTTGTACTTTACGTAAGCAACAGAATGATAGCTATAAAACGAGACCAAAATTTTGAAAATCGAATAGAAACTGTGGTCACAGTGAGCGATCAAACCCAGAGATCTGCCGAAGAAATGGACGCGTTTTAGGGAAATACTTGTCTACGCCTCCTAGACACCATAAAGCATAGTATTTTCATAAAAAGTACTACAAATTTATACTTGACGGAAACTACACAAACACAGCTACAAGATGACATAAAAACTTTGACAATCAAATTAAAATTGTGGCCACAGTAAGCGATCAAAGCTGAAAATCTGCACAAAAAACGCACGTGTTCTAGGAACAGTCATTTACATGCCTCCTACGTGCTAGATAATGTGCCTAAAATATTTTCCCACCATGAAAATACTAATTTGGGTTAAGCCTTTAAACTAAAAATTCCAAAGCCGAAATTCGCACGTTTAAGGGGAGAAAAATTGATTTAAAGTTTTGGGGTAGTGACACTTGAAAAATTGGAAATTTTTTGCCTTTCAGCCACTAAAACTGCCCTTAAAATTTTCCAAAATACCACAAATTTATACTTTTTAGAAAATTCAGACGCTAATCTATCTATTGATAGCAAAATAATGCAAATCGGTTGGAAAATGTGACCACAGCAATGCCATAAAGGGAAAAAGTTCCCAAAACCTGCCCCCCCAAAAAATACTATCTCGCTTATTAGACCACTCAGAAAAACAATTTCTGTTTTCATTTGTTTGTTTACACTCATGTATGACTTATAAACATTGAAATTTTTTTTTTAAATCACGCATGGGTTTTTATGCGGATAAGTTTGTTTTTTTACTGTCTTCCTATTTCAACCCGCATAAAGCATAGTGTTCTTACGCAAAGCACTACAAATTTGTACTTTACGTAAGCAACAGAATGATAGCTATAAAACGAGACCAAAATTTTGAAAATCGAATAGAAACTGTGGTCACAGTGAGCGATCAAACCCAGAGATCTGCCGAAGAAATGGACGCGTTTTAGGGAAATACTTGTCTACGCCTCCTAGACACCATAAAGCATAGTATTTTCATAAAAAGTACTACAAATTTATACTTGACGGAAACTACACAAACACAGCTACAAGATGACATAAAAACTTTGACAATCAAATTAAAATTGTGGCCACAGTAAGCGATCAAAGCTGAAAATCTGCACAAAAAACGCACGTGTTCTAGGAACAGTCATTTACATGCCTCCTACGTGCTAGATAATGTGCCTAAAATATTTTCCCACCATGAAAATACTAATTTGGGTTAAGCCTTTAAACTAAAAATTCCAAAGCCGAAATTCGCACGTTTAAGGGGAGAAAAATTGATTTAAAGTTTTGGGGTAGTGACACTTGAAAAATTGGAAATTTTTTGCCTTTCAGCCACTAAAACTGCCCTTAAAATTTTCCAAAATACCACAAATTTATACTTTTTAGAAAATTCAGACGCTAATCTATCTATTGATAGCAAAATAATGCAAATCGGTTGGAAAATGTGACCACAGCAATGCCATAAAGGGAAAAAGTTCCCAAAACCTGCCCCCCCAAAAAATACTATCTCGCTTATTAGACCACTCAGAAAAACAATTTCTGTTTTCATTTGTTTGTTTACACTCATGTATGACTTATAAACATTGAAATTTTTTTTTTAAATCACGCATGGGTTTTTATGCGGATAAGTTTGTTTTTTTACTGTCTTCCTATTTCAACCCGCATAAAGCATAGTGTTCTTACGCAAAGCACTACAAATTTGTACTTTACGTAAGCAACAGAATGATAGCTATAAAACGAGACCAAAATTTTGAAAATCGAATAGAAACTGTGGTCACAGTGAGCGATCAAACCCAGAGATCTGCCGAAGAAATGGACGCGTTTTAGGGAAATACTTGTCTACGCCTCCTAGACACCATAAAGCATAGTATTTTCATAAAAAGTACTACAAATTTATACTTGACGGAAACTACACAAACACAGCTACAAGATGACATAAAAACTTTGACAATCAAATTAAAATTGTGGCCACAGTAAGCGATCAAAGCTGAAAATCTGCACAAAAAACGCACGTGTTCTAGGAACAGTCATTTACATGCCTCCTACGTGCTAGATAATGTGCCTAAAATATTTTCCCACCATGAAAATACTAATTTGGGTTAAGCCTTTAAACTAAAAATTCCAAAGCCGAAATTCGCACGTTTAAGGGGAGAAAAATTGATTTAAAGTTTTGGGGTAGTGACACTTGAAAAATTGGAAATTTTTTGCCTTTCAGCCACTAAAACTGCCCTTAAAATTTTCCAAAATACCACAAATTTATACTTTTTAGAAAATTCAGACGCTAATCTATCTATTGATAGCAAAATAATGCAAATCGGTTGGAAAATGTGACCACAGCAATGCCATAAAGGGAAAAAGTTCCCAAAACCTGCCCCCCCAAAAAATACTATCTCGCTTATTAGACCACTCAGAAAAACAATTTCTGTTTTCATTTGTTTGTTTACACTCATGTATGACTTATAAACATTGAAATTTTTTTTTTAAATCACGCATGGGTTTTTATGCGGATAAGTTTGTTTTTTTACTGTCTTCCTATTTCAACCCGCATAAAGCATAGTGTTCTTACGCAAAGCACTACAAATTTGTACTTTACGTAAGCAACAGAATGATAGCTATAAAACGAGACCAAAATTTTGAAAATCGAATAGAAACTGTGGTCACAGTGAGCGATCAAACCCAGAGATCTGCCGAAGAAATGGACGCGTTTTAGGGAAATACTTGTCTACGCCTCCTAGACACCATAAAGCATAGTATTTTCATAAAAAGTACTACAAATTTATACTTGACGGAAACTACACAAACACAGCTACAAGATGACATAAAAACTTTGACAATCAAATTAAAATTGTGGCCACAGTAAGCGATCAAAGCTGAAAATCTGCACAAAAAACGCACGTGTTCTAGGAACAGTCATTTACATGCCTCCTACGTGCTAGATAATGTGCCTAAAATATTTTCCCACCATGAAAATACTAACTTGGGTTAAGCCTTTAAACTAAAAATTCCAAAGCCGAAATTCGCACGTTTAAGGGGAGAAAAATTGATTTAAAGTTTTGGGGTAGTGACACTTGAAAAATTGGAAATTTTTTGCCTTTCAGCCACTAAAACTGCCCTTAAAATTTTCCAAAATACCACAAATTTATACTTTTTAGAAAATTCAGACGCTAATCTATCTATTGATAGCAAAATAATGCAAATCGGTTGGAAAATGTGACCACAGCAATGCCATAAAGGGAAAAAGTTCCCAAAACCTGCCCCCCCAAAAAATACTATCTCGCTTATTAGACCACTCAGAAAAACAATTTCTGTTTTCATTTGTTTGTTTACACTCATGTATGACTTATAAACATTGAAATTTTTTTTTTAAATCACGCATGGGTTTTTATGCGGATAAGTTTGTTTTTTTACTGTCTTCCTATTTCAACCCGCATAAAGCATAGTGTTCTTACGCAAAGCACTACAAATTTGTACTTTACGTAAGCAACAGAATGATAGCTATAAAACGAGACCAAAATTTTGAAAATCGAATAGAAACTGTGGTCACAGTGAGCGATCAAACCCAGAGATCTGCCGAAGAAATGGACGCGTTTTAGGGAAATACTTGTCTACGCCTCCTAGACACCATAAAGCATAGTATTTTCATAAAAAGTACTACAAATTTATACTTGACGGAAACTACACAAACACAGCTACAAGATGACATAAAAACTTTGACAATCAAATTAAAATTGTGGCCACAGTAAGCGATCAAAGCTGAAAATCTGCACAAAAAACGCACGTGTTCTAGGAACAGTCATTTACATGCCTCCTACGTGCTAGATAATGTGCCTAAAATATTTTCCCACCATGAAAATACTAATTTGGGTTAAGCCTTTAAACTAAAAATTCCAAAGCCGAAATTCGCACGTTTAAGGGGAGAAAAATTGATTTAAAGTTTTGGGGTAGTGACACTTGAAAAATTGGAAATTTTTTGCCTTTCAGCCACTAAAACTGCCCTTAAAATTTTCCAAAATACCACAAATTTATACTTTTTAGAAAATTCAGACGCTAATCTATCTATTGATAGCAAAATAATGCAAATCGGTTGGAAAATGTGACCACAGCAATGCCATAAAGGGAAAAAGTTCCCAAAACCTGCCCCCCCAAAAAATACTATCTCGCTTATTAGACCACTCAGAAAAACAATTTCTGTTTTCATTTGTTTGTTTACACTCATGTATGACTTATAAACATTGAAATTTTTTTTTTAAATCACGCATGGGTTTTTATGCGGATAAGTTTGTTTTTTTACTGTCTTCCTATTTCAACCCGCATAAAGCATAGTGTTCTTACGCAAAGCACTACAAATTTGTACTTTACGTAAGCAACAGAATGATAGCTATAAAACGAGACCAAAATTTTGAAAATCGAATAGAAACTGTGGTCACAGTGAGCGATCAAACCCAGAGATCTGCCGAAGAAATGGACGCGTTTTAGGGAAATACTTGTCTACGCCTCCTAGACACCATAAAGCATAGTATTTTCATAAAAAGTACTACAAATTTATACTTGACGGAAACTACACAAACACAGCTACAAGATGACATAAAAACTTTGACAATCAAATTAAAATTGTGGCCACAGTAAGCGATCAAAGCTGAAAATCTGCACAAAAAACGCACGTGTTCTAGGAACAGTCATTTACATGCCTCCTACGTGCTAGATAATGTGCCTAAAATATTTTCCCACCATGAAAATACTAACTTGGGTTAAGCCTTTAAACTAAAAATTCCAAAGCCGAAATTCGCACGTTTAAGGGGAGAAAAATTGATTTAAAGTTTTGGGGTAGTGACACTTGAAAAATTGGAAATTTTTTGCCTTTCAGCCACTAAAACTGCCCTTAAAATTTTCCAAAATACCACAAATTTATACTTTTTAGAAAATTCAGACGCTAATCTATCTATTGATAGCAAAATAATGCAAATCGGTTGGAAAATGTGACCACAGCAATGCCATAAAGGGAAAAAGTTCCCAAAACCTGCCCCCCCAAAAAATACTATCTCGCTTATTAGACCACTCAGAAAAACAATTTCTGTTTTCATTTGTTTGTTTACACTCATGTATGACTTATAAACATTGAAATTTTTTTTTTAAATCACGCATGGGTTTTTATGCGGATAAGTTTGTTTTTTTACTGTCTTCCTATTTCAACCCGCATAAAGCATAGTGTTCTTACGCAAAGCACTACAAATTTGTACTTTACGTAAGCAACAGAATGATAGCTATAAAACGAGACCAAAATTTTGAAAATCGAATAGAAACTGTGGTCACAGTGAGCGATCAAACCCAGAGATCTGCCGAAGAAATGGACGCGTTTTAGGGAAATACTTGTCTACGCCTCCTAGACACCATAAAGCATAGTATTTTCATAAAAAGTACTACAAATTTATACTTGACGGAAACTACACAAACACAGCTACAAGATGACATAAAAACTTTGACAATCAAATTAAAATTGTGGCCACAGTAAGCGATCAAAGCTCAAAATCTGCACAAAAAACGCACGTGTTCTAGGAACAGTCATTTACATGCCTCCTACGTGCTAGATAATGTGCCTAAAATATTTTCCCACCATGAAAATACTAACTTGGGTTAAGCCTTTAAACTAAAAATTCCAAAGCCGAAATTCGCACGTTTAAGGGGAGAAAAATTGATTTAAAGTTTTGGGGTAGTGACACTTGAAAAATTGGAAATTTTTTGCCTTTCAGCCACTAAAACTGCCCTTAAAATTTTCCAAAATACCACAAATTTATACTTTTTAGAAAATTCAGACGCTAATCTATCTATTGATAGCAAAATAATGCAAATCGGTTGGAAAATGTGACCACAGCAATGCCATAAAGGGAAAAAGTTCCCAAAACCTGCCCCCCCAAAAAATACTATCTCGCTTATTAGACCACTCAGAAAAACAATTTCTGTTTTCATTTGTTTGTTTACACTCATGTATGACTTATAAACATTGAAATTTTTTTTTTAAATCACGCATGGGTTTTTATGCGGATAAGTTTGTTTTTTTACTGTCTTCCTATTTCAACCCGCATAAAGCATAGTGTTCTTACGCAAAGCACTACAAATTTGTACTTTACGTAAGCAACAGAATGATAGCTATAAAACGAGACCAAAATTTTGAAAATCGAATAGAAACTGTGGTCACAGTGAGCGATCAAACCCAGAGATCTGCCGAAGAAATGGACGCGTTTTAGGGAAATACTTGTCTACGCCTCCTAGACACCATAAAGCATAGTATTTTCATAAAAAGTACTACAAATTTATACTTGACGGAAACTACACAAACACAGCTACAAGATGACATAAAAACTTTGACAATCAAATTAAAATTGTGGCCACAGTAAGCGATCAAAGCTGAAAATCTGCACAAAAAACGCACGTGTTCTAGGAACAGTCATTTACATGCCTCCTACGTGCTAGATAATGTGCCTAAAATATTTTCCCACCATGAAAATACTAATTTGGGTTCAGCCTTTAAACTAAAAATTCCAAAGCCGAAATTCGCACGTTTAAGGGGAGAAAAATTGATTTAAAGTTTTGGGGTAGTGACACTTGAAAAATTGGAAATTTTTTGCCTTTCAGCCACTAAAACTGCCCTTAAAATTTTCCAAAATACCACAAATTTATACTTTTTAGAAAATTCAGACGCTAATCTATCTATTGATAGCAAAATAATGCAAATCGGTTGGAAAATGTGACCACAGCAATGCCATAAAGGGAAAAAGTTCCCAAAACCTGCCCCCCCAAAAAATACTATCTCGCTTATTAGACCACTCAGAAAAACAATTTCTGTTTTCATTTGTTTGTTTACACTCATGTATGACTTATAAACATTGAAATTTTTTTTTTAAATCACGCATGGGTTTTTATGCGGATAAGTTTGTTTTTTTACTGTCTTCCTATTTCAACCCGCATAAAGCATAGTGTTCTTACGCAAAGCACTACAAATTTGTACTTTACGTAAGCAACAGAATGATAGCTATAAAACGAGACCAAAATTTTGAAAATCGAATAGAAACTGTGGTCACAGTGAGCGATCAAACCCAGAGATCTGCCGAAGAAATGGACGCGTTTTAGGGAAATACTTGTCTACGCCTCCTAGACACCATAAAGCATAGTATTTTCATAAAAAGTACTACAAATTTATACTTGACGGAAACTACACAAACACAGCTACAAGATGACATAAAAACTTTGACAATCAAATTAAAATTGTGGCCACAGTAAGCGATCAAAGCTGAAAATCTGCACAAAAAACGCACGTGTTCTAGGAACAGTCATTTACATGCCTCCTACGTGCTAGATAATGTGCCTAAAATATTTTCCCACCATGAAAATACTAATTTGGGTTAAGCCTTTAAACTAAAAATTCCAAAGCCGAAATTCGCACGTTTAAGGGGAGAAAAATTGATTTAAAGTTTTGGGGTAGTGACACTTGAAAAATTGGAAATTTTTTGCCTTTCAGCCACTAAAACTGCCCTTAAAATTTTCCAAAATACCACAAATTTATACTTTTTAGAAAATTCAGACGCTAATCTATCTATTGATAGCAAAATAATGCAAATCGGTTGGAAAATGTGACCACAGCAATGCCATAAAGGGAAAAAGTTCCCAAAACCTGCCCCCCCAAAAAATACTATCTCGCTTATTAGACCACTCAGAAAAACAATTTCTGTTTTCATTTGTTTGTTTACACTCATGTATGACTTATAAACATTGAAATTTTTTTTTTAAATCACGCATGGGTTTTTATGCGGATAAGTTTGTTTTTTTACTGTCTTCCTATTTCAACCCGCATAAAGCATAGTGTTCTTACGCAAAGCACTACAAATTTGTACTTTACGTAAGCAACAGAATGATAGCTATAAAACGAGACCAAAATTTTGAAAATCGAATAGAAACTGTGGTCACAGTGAGCGATCAAACCCAGAGATCTGCCGAAGAAATGGACGCGTTTTAGGGAAATACTTGTCTACGCCTCCTAGACACCATAAAGCATAGTATTTTCATAAAAAGTACTACAAAATTATACTTGACGGAAACTACACAAACACAGCTACAAGATGACATAAAAACTTTGACAATCAAATTAAAATTGTGGCCACAGTAAGCGATCAAAGCTGAAAATCTGCACAAAAAACGCACGTGTTCTAGGAACAGTCATTTACATGCCTCCTACGTGCTAGATAATGTGCCTAAAATATTTTCCCACCATGAAAATACTAATTTGGGTTAAGCCTTTAAACTAAAAATTCCAAAGCCGAAATTCGCACGTTTAAGGGGAGAAAAATTGATTTAAAGTTTTGGGGTAGTGACACTTGAAAAATTGGAAATTTTTTGCCTTTCAGCCACTAAAACTGCCCTTAAAATTTTCCAAAATACCACAAATTTATACTTTTTAGAAAATTCAGACGCTAATCTATCTATTGATAGCAAAATAATGCAAATCGGTTGGAAAATGTGACCACAGCAATGCCATAAAGGGAAAAAGTTCCCAAAACCTGCCCCCCCAAAAAATACTATCTCGCTTATTAGACCACTCAGAAAAACAATTTCTGTTTTCATTTGTTTGTTTACACTCATGTATGACTTATAAACATTGAAATTTTTTTTTTAAATCACGCATGGGTTTTTATGCGGATAAGTTTGTTTTTTTACTGTCTTCCTATTTCAACCCGCATAAAGCATAGTGTTCTTACGCAAAGCACTACAAATTTGTACTTTACGTAAGCAACAGAATGATAGCTATAAAACGAGACCAAAATTTTGAAAATCGAATAGAAACTGTGGTCACAGTGAGCGATCAAACCCAGAGATCTGCCGAAGAAATGGACGCGTTTTAGGGAAATACTTGTCTACGCCTCCTAGACACCATAAAGCATAGTATTTTCATAAAAAGTACTACAAATTTATACTTGACGGAAACTACACAAACACAGCTACAAGATGACATAAAAACTTTGACAATCAAATTAAAATTGTGGCCACAGTAAGCGATCAAAGCTGAAAATCTGCACAAAAAACGCACGTGTTCTAGGAACAGTCATTTACATGCCTCCTACGTGCTAGATAATGTGCCTAAAATATTTTCCCACCATGAAAATACTAATTTGGGTTAAGCCTTTAAACTAAAAATTCCAAAGCCGAAATTCGCACGTTTAAGGGGAGAAAAATTGATTTAAAGTTTTGGGGTAGTGACACTTGAAAAATTGGAAATTTTTTGCCTTTCAGCCACTAAAACTGCCCTTAAAATTTTCCAAAATACCACAAATTTATACTTTTTAGAAAATTCAGACGCTAATCTATCTATTGATAGCAAAATAATGCAAATCGGTTGGAAAATGTGACCACAGCAATGCCATAAAGGGAAAAAGTTCCCAAAACCTGCCCCCCCAAAAAATACTATCTCGCTTATTAGACCACTCAGAAAAACAATTTCTGTTTTCATTTGTTTGTTTACACTCATGTATGACTTATAAACATTGAAATTTTTTTTTAAATCACGCATGGGTTTTTATGCGGATAAGTTTGTTTTTTTACTGTCTTCCTATTTCAACCCGCATAAAGCATAGTGTTCTTACGCAAAGCACTACAAATTTGTACTTTACGTAAGCAACAGAATGATAGCTATAAAACGAGACCAAAATTTTGAAAATCGAATAGAAACTGTGGTCACAGTGAGCGATCAAACCCAGAGATCTGCCGAAGAAATGGACGCGTTTTAGGGAAATACTTGTCTACGCCTCCTAGACACCATAAAGCATAGTATTTTCATAAAAAGTACTACAAATTTATACTTGACGGAAACTACACAAACACAGCTACAAGATGACATAAAAACTTTGACAATCAAATTAAAATTGTGGCCACAGTAAGCGATCAAAGCTGAAAATCTGCACAAAAAACGCACGTGTTCTAGGAACAGTCATTTACATGCCTCCTACGTGCTAGATAATGTGCCTAAAATATTTTCCCACCATGAAAATACTAATTTGGGTTAAGCCTTTAAACTAAAAATTCCAAAGCCGAAATTCGCACGTTTAAGGGGAGAAAAATTGATTTAAAGTTTTGGGGTAGTGACACTTGAAAAATTGGAAATTTTTTGCCTTTCAGCCACTAAAACTGCCCTTAAAATTTTCCAAAATACCACAAATTTATACTTTTTAGAAAATTCAGACGCTAATCTATCTATTGATAGCAAAATAATGCAAATCGGTTGGAAAATGTGACCACAGCAATGCCATAAAGGGAAAAAGTTCCCAAAACCTGCCCCCCCAAAAAATACTATCTCGCTTATTAGACCACTCAGAAAAACAATTTCTGTTTTCATTTGTTTGTTTACACTCATGTATGACTTATAAACATTGAAATTTTTTTTTTAAATCACGCATGGGTTTTTATGCGGATAAGTTTGTTTTTTTACTGTCTTCCTATTTCAACCCGCATAAAGCATAGTGTTCTTACGCAAAGCACTACAAATTTGTACTTTACGTAAGCAACAGAATGATAGCTATAAAACGAGACCAAAATTTTGAAAATCGAATAGAAACTGTGGTCACAGTGAGCGATCAAACCCAGAGATCTGCCGAAGAAATGGACGCGTTTTAGGGAAATACTTGTCTACGCCTCCTAGACACCATAAAGCATAGTATTTTCATAAAAAGTACTACAAATTTATACTTGACGGAAACTACACAAACACAGCTACAAGATGACATAAAAACTTTGACAATCAAATTAAAATTGTGGCCACAGTAAGCGATCAAAGCTGAAAATCTGCACAAAAAACGCACGTGTTCTAGGAACAGTCATTTACATGCCTCCTACGTGCTAGATAATGTGCCTAAAATATTTTCCCACCATGAAAATACTAACTTGGGTTAAGCCTTTAAACTAAAAATTCCAAAGCCGAAATTCGCACGTTTAAGGGGAGAAAAATTGATTTAAAGTTTTGGGGTAGTGACACTTGAAAAATTGGAAATTTTTTGCCTTTCAGCCACTAAAACTGCCCTTAAAATTTTCCAAAATACCACAAATTTATACTTTTTAGAAAATTCAGACGCTAATCTATCTATTGATAGCAAAATAATGCAAATCGGTTGGAAAATGTGACCACAGCAATGCCATAAAGGGAAAAAGTTCCCAAAACCTGCCCCCCCAAAAAATACTATCTCGCTTATTAGACCACTCAGAAAAACAATTTCTGTTTTCATTTGTTTGTTTACACTCATGTATGACTTATAAACATTGAAATTTTTTTTTTAAATCACGCATGGGTTTTTATGCGGATAAGTTTGTTTTTTTACTGTCTTCCTATTTCAACCCGCATAAAGCATAGTGTTCTTACGCAAAGCACTACAAATTTGTACTTTACGTAAGCAACAGAATGATAGCTATAAAACGAGACCAAAATTTTGAAAATCGAATAGAAACTGTGGTCACAGTGAGCGATCAAACCCAGAGATCTGCCGAAGAAATGGACGCGTTTTAGGGAAATACTTGTCTACGCCTCCTAGACACCATAAAGCATAGTATTTTCATAAAAAGTACTACAAATTTATACTTGACGGAAACTACACAAACACAGCTACAAGATGACATAAAAACTTTGACAATCAAATTAAAATTGTGGCCACAGTAAGCGATCAAAGCTGAAAATCTGCACAAAAAACGCACGTGTTCTAGGAACAGTCATTTACATGCCTCCTACGTGCTAGATAATGTGCCTAAAATATTTTCCCACCATGAAAATACTAACTTGGGTTAAGCCTTTAAACTAAAAATTCCAAAGCCGAAATTCGCACGTTTAAGGGGAGAAAAATTGATTTAAAGTTTTGGGGTAGTGACACTTGAAAAATTGGAAATTTTTTGCCTTTCAGCCACTAAAACTGCCCTTAAAATTTTCCAAAATACCACAAATTTATACTTTTTAGAAAATTCAGACGCTAATCTATCTATTGATAGCAAAATAATGCAAATCGGTTGGAAAATGTGACCACAGCAATGCCATAAAGGGAAAAAGTTCCCAAAACCTGCCCCCCCAAAAAATACTATCTCGCTTATTAGACCACTCAGAAAAACAATTTCTGTTTTCATTTGTTTGTTTACACTCATGTATGACTTATAAACATTGAAATTTTTTTTTTAAATCACGCATGGGTTTTTATGCGGATAAGTTTGTTTTTTTACTGTCTTCCTATTTCAACCCGCATAAAGCATAGTGTTCTTACGCAAAGCACTACAAATTTGTACTTTACGTAAGCAACAGAATGATAGCTATAAAACGAGACCAAAATTTTGAAAATCGAATAGAAACTGTGGTCACAGTGAGCGATCAAACCCAGAGATCTGCCGAAGAAATGGACGCGTTTTAGGGAAATACTTGTCTACGCCTCCTAGACACCATAAAGCATAGTATTTTCATAAAAAGTACTACAAATTTATACTTGACGGAAACTACACAAACACAGCTACAAGATGACATAAAAACTTTGACAATCAAATTAAAATTGTGGCCACAGTAAGCGATCAAAGCTGAAAATCTGCACAAAAAACGCACGTGTTCTAGGAACAGTCATTTACATGCCTCCTACGTGCTAGATAATGTGCCTAAAATATTTTCCCACCATGAAAATACTAACTTGGGTTAAGCCTTTAAACTAAAAATTCCAAAGCCGAAATTCGCACGTTTAAGGGGAGAAAAATTGATTTAAAGTTTTGGGGTAGTGACACTTGAAAAATTGGAAATTTTTTGCCTTTCAGCCACTAAAACTGCCCTTAAAATTTTCCAAAATACCACAAATTTATACTTTTTAGAAAATTCAGACGCTAATCTATCTATTGATAGCAAAATAATGCAAATCGGTTGGAAAATGTGACCACAGCAATGCCATAAAGGGAAAAAGTTCCCAAAACCTGCCCCCCCAAAAAATACTATCTCGCTTATTAGACCACTCAGAAAAACAATTTCTGTTTTCATTTGTTTGTTTACACTCATGTATGACTTATAAACATTGAAATTTTTTTTTTAAATCACGCATGGGTTTTTATGCGGATAAGTTTGTTTTTTTACTGTCTTCCTATTTCAACCCGCATAAAGCATAGTGTTCTTACGCAAAGCACTACAAATTTGTACTTTACGTAAGCAACAGAATGATAGCTATAAAACGAGACCAAAATTTTGAAAATCGAATAGAAACTGTGGTCACAGTGAGCGATCAAACCCAGAGATCTGCCGAAGAAATGGACGCGTTTTAGGGAAATACTTGTCTACGCCTCCTAGACACCATAAAGCATAGTATTTTCATAAAAAGTACTACAAATTTATACTTGACGGAAACTACACAAACACAGCTACAAGATGACATAAAAACTTTGACAATCAAATTAAAATTGTGGCCACAGTAAGCGATCAAAGCTGAAAATCTGCACAAAAAACGCACGTGTTCTAGGAACAGTCATTTACATGCCTCCTACGTGCTAGATAATGTGCCTAAAATATTTTCCCACCATGAAAATACTAACTTGGGTTAAGCCTTTAAACTAAAAATTCCAAAGCCGAAATTCGCACGTTTAAGGGGAGAAAAATTGATTTAAAGTTTTGGGGTAGTGACACTTGAAAAATTGGAAATTTTTTGCCTTTCAGCCACTAAAACTGCCCTTAAAATTTTCCAAAATACCACAAATTTATACTTTTTAGAAAATTCAGACGCTAATCTATCTATTGATAGCAAAATAATGCAAATCGGTTGGAAAATGTGACCACAGCAATGCCATAAAGGGAAAAAGTTCCCAAAACCTGCCCCCCCAAAAAATACTATCTCGCTTATTAGACCACTCAGAAAAACAATTTCTGTTTTCATTTGTTTGTTTACACTCATGTATGACTTATAAACATTGAAATTTTTTTTTTAAATCACGCATGGGTTTTTATGCGGATAAGTTTGTTTTTTTACTGTCTTCCTATTTCAACCCGCATAAAGCATAGTGTTCTTACGCAAAGCACTACAAATTTGTACTTTACGTAAGCAACAGAATGATAGCTATAAAACGAGACCAAAATTTTGAAAATCGAATAGAAACTGTGGTCACAGTGAGCGATCAAACCCAGAGATCTGCCGAAGAAATGGACGCGTTTTAGGGAAATACTTGTCTACGCCTCCTAGACACCATAAAGCATAGTATTTTCATAAAAAGTACTACAAATTTATACTTGACGGAAACTACACAAACACAGCTACAAGATGACATAAAAACTTTGACAATCAAATTAAAATTGTGGCCACAGTAAGCGATCAAAGCTGAAAATCTGCACAAAAAACGCACGTGTTCTAGGAACAGTCATTTACATGCCTCCTACGTGCTAGATAATGTGCCTAAAATATTTTCCCACCATGAAAATACTAACTTGGGTTAAGCCTTTAAACTAAAAATTCCAAAGCCGAAATTCGCACGTTTAAGGGGAGAAAAATTGATTTAAAGTTTTGGGGTAGTGACACTTGAAAAATTGGAAATTTTTTGCCTTTCAGCCACTAAAACTGCCCTTAAAATTTTCCAAAATACCACAAATTTATACTTTTTAGAAAATTCAGACGCTAATCTATCTATTGATAGCAAAATAATGCAAATCGGTTGGAAAATGTGACCACAGCAATGCCATAAAGGGAAAAAGTTCCCAAAACCTGCCCCCCCAAAAAATACTATCTCGCTTATTAGACCACTCAGAAAAACAATTTCTGTTTTCATTTGTTTGTTTACACTCATGTATGACTTATAAACATTGAAATTTTTTTTTTAAATCACGCATGGGTTTTTATGCGGATAAGTTTGTTTTTTTACTGTCTTCCTATTTCAACCCGCATAAAGCATAGTGTTCTTACGCAAAGCACTACAAATTTGTACTTTACGTAAGCAACAGAATGATAGCTATAAAACTAGACCAAAATTTTGAAAATCGAATAGAAACTGTGGTCACAGTGAGCGATCAAACCCAGAGATCTGCCGAAGAAATGGACGCGTTTTAGGGAAATACTTGTCTACGCCTCCTAGACACCATAAAGCATAGTATTTTCATAAAAAGTACTACAAATTTATACTTGACGGAAACTACACAAACACAGCTACAAGATGACATAAAAACTTTGACAATCAAATTAAAATTGTGGCCACAGTAAGCGATCAAAGCTGAAAATCTGCACAAAAAACGCACGTGTTCTAGGAACAGTCATTTACATGCCTCCTACGTGCTAGATAATGTGCCTAAAATATTTTCCCACCATGAAAATACTAATTTGGGTTAAGCCTTTAAACTAAAAATTCCAAAGCCGAAACTCGCACGTTTAAGGGGAGAAAAATTGATTTAAAGTTTTGGGGTAGTGACACTTGAAAAATTGGAAATTTTTTGCCTTTCAGCCACTAAAACTGCCCTTAAAATTTTCCAAAATACCACAAATTTATACTTTTTAGAAAATTCAGACGCTAATCTATCTATTGATAGCAAAATAATGCAAATCGGTTGGAAAATGTGACCACAGCAATGCCATAAAGGGAAAAAGTTCCCAAAACCTGCCCCCCCAAAAAATACTATCTCGCTTATTAGACCACTCAGAAAAACAATTTCTGTTTTCATTTGTTTGTTTACACTCATGTATGACTTATAAACATTGAAATTTTTTTTTTAAATCACGCATGGGTTTTTATGCGGATAAGTTTGTTTTTTTACTGTCTTCCTATTTCAACCCGCATAAAGCATAGTGTTCTTACGCAAAGCACTACAAATTTGTACTTTACGTAAGCAACAGAATGATAGCTATAAAACGAGACCAAAATTTTGAAAATCGAATAGAAACTGTGGTCACAGTGAGCGATCAAACCCAGAGATCTGCCGAAGAAATGGACGCGTTTTAGGGAAATACTTGTCTACGCCTCCTAGACACCATAAAGCATAGTATTTTCATAAAAAGTACTACAAATTTATACTTGACGGAAACTACACAAACACAGCTACAAGATGACATAAAAACTTTGACAATCAAATTAAAATTGTGGCCACAGTAAGCGATCAAAGCTGAAAATCTGCACAAAAAACGCACGTGTTCTAGGAACAGTCATTTACATGCCTCCTACGTGCTAGATAATGTGCCTAAAATATTTTCCCACCATGAAAATACTAATTTGGGTTAAGCCTTTAAACTAAAAATTCCAAAGCCGAAATTCGCACGTTTAAGGGGAGAAAAATTGATTTAAAGTTTTGGGGTAGTGACACTTGAAAAATTGGAAATTTTTTGCCTTTCAGCCACTAAAACTGCCCTTAAAATTTTCCAAAATACCACAAATTTATACTTTTTAGAAAATTCAGGCGCTAATCTATCTATTGATAGCAAAATAATGCAAATCGGTTGGAAAATGTGACCACAGCAATGCCATAAAGGGAAAAAGTTCCCAAAACCTGCCCCCCCAAAAAATACTATCTCGCTTATTAGACCACTCAGAAAAACAATTTCTGTTTTCATTTGTTTGTTTACACTCATGTATGACTTATAAACATTGAAATTTTTTTTTTAAATCACGCATGGGTTTTTATGCGGATAAGTTTGTTTTTTTACTGTCTTCCTATTTCAACCCGCATAAAGCATAGTGTTCTTACGCAAAGCACTACAAATTTGTACTTTATGTAAGCAACAGAATGATAGCTATAAAACGAGACCAAAATTTTGAAAATCGAATAGAAACTGTGGTCACAGTGAGCGATCAAACCCAGAGATCTGCCGAAAAAATGGACGCGTTTTAGGGAAATACTTGTCTACGCCTCCTAGACACCATAAAGCATAGTATTTTCATAAAAAGTACTACAAATTTATACTTGACGGAAACTACACAAACACAGCTACAAGATGACATAAAAACTTTGACAATCAAATTAAAATTGTGGCCACAGTAAGCGATCAAAGCTGAAAATCTGCACAAAAAACGCACGTGTTCTAGGAACAGTCATTTACATGCCTCCTACGTGCTAGATAATGTGCCTAAAATATTTTCCCACCATGAAAATACTAATTTGGGTTAAGCCTTTAAACTAAAAATTCCAAAGCCGAAATTCGCACGTTTAAGGGGAGAAAAATTGATTTAAAGTTTTGGGGTAGTGACACTTGAAAAATTGGAAATTTTTTGCCTTTCAGCCACTAAAACTGCCCTTAAAATTTTCCAAAATACCACAAATTTATACTTTTTAGAAAATTCAGACGCTAATCTATCTATTGATAGCAAAATAATGCAAATCGGTTGGAAAATGTGACCACAGCAATGCCATAAAGGGAAAAAGTTCCCAAAACCTGCCCCCCCAAAAAATACTATCTCGCTTATTAGACCACTCAGAAAAACAATTTCTGTTTTCATTTGTTTGTTTACACTCATGTATGACTTATAAACATTGAAATTTTTTTTTTAAATCACGCATGGGTTTTTATGCGGATAAGTTTGTTTTTTTACTGTCTTCCTATTTCAACCCGCATAAAGCATAGTGTTCTTACGCAAAGCACTACAAATTTGTACTTTACGTAAGCAACAGAATGATAGCTATAAAACGAGACCAAAATTTTGAAAATCGAATAGAAACTGTGGTCACAGTGAGCGATCAAACCCAGAGATCTGCCGAAGAAATGGACGCGTTTTAGGGAAATACTTGTCTACGCCTCCTAGACACCATAAAGCATAGTATTTTCATAAAAAGTACTACAAATTTATACTTGACGGAAACTACACAAACACAGCTACAAGATGACATAAAAACTTTGACAATCAAATTAAAATTGTGGCCACAGTAAGCGATCAAAGCTGAAAATCTGCACAAAAAACGCACGTGTTCTAGGAACAGTCATTTACATGCCTCCTACGTGCTAGATAATGTGCCTAAAATATTTTCCCACCATGAAAATACTAATTTGGGTTAAGCCTTTAAACTAAAAATTCCAAAGCCGAAATTCGCACGTTTAAGGGGAGAAAAATTGATTTAAAGTTTTGGGGTAGTGACACTTGAAAAATTGGAAATTTTTTGCCTTTCAGCCACTAAAACTGCCCTTAAAATTTTCCAAAATACCACAAATTTATACTTTTTAGAAAATTCAGACGCTAATCTATCTATTGATAGCAAAATAATGCAAATCGGTTGGAAAATGTGACCACAGCAATGCCATAAAGGGAAAAAGTTCCCAAAACCTGCCCCCCCAAAAAATACTATCTCGCTTATTAGACCACTCAGAAAAACAATTTCTGTTTTCATTTGTTTGTTTACACTCATGTATGACTTATAAACATTGAAATTTTTTTTTTAAATCACGCATGGGTTTTTATGCGGATAAGTTTGTTTTTTTACTGTCTTCCTATTTCAACCCGCATAAAGCATAGTGTTCTTACGCAAAGCACTACAAATTTGTACTTTACGTAAGCAACAGAATGATAGCTATAAAACGAGACCAAAATTTTGAAAATCGAATAGAAACTGTGGTCACAGTGAGCGATCAAACCCAGAGATCTGCCGAAGAAATGGACGCGTTTTAGGGAAATACTTGTCTACGCCTCCTAGACACCATAAAGCATAGTATTTTCATAAAAAGTACTACAAATTTATACTTGACGGAAACTACACAAACACAGCTACAAGATGACATAAAAACTTTGACAATCAAATTAAAATTGTGGCCACAGTAAGCGATCAAAGCTGAAAATCTGCACAAAAAACGCACGTGTTCTAGGAACAGTCATTTACATGCCTCCTACGTGCTAGATAATGTGCCTAAAATATTTTCCCACCATGAAAATACTAATTTGGGTTAAGCCTTTAAACTAAAAATTCCAAAGCCGAAATTCGCACGTTTAAGGGGAGAAAAATTGATTTAAAGTTTTGGGGTAGTGACACTTGAAAAATTGGAAATTTTTTGCCTTTCAGCCACTAAAACTGCCCTTAAAATTTTCCAAAATACCACAAATTTATACTTTTTAGAAAATTCAGACGCTAATCTATCTATTGATAGCAAAATAATGCAAATCGGTTGGAAAATGTGACCACAGCAATGCCATAAAGGGAAAAAGTTCCCAAAACCTGCCCCCCCAAAAAATACTATCTCGCTTATTAGACCACTCAGAAAAACAATTTCTGTTTTCATTTGTTTGTTTACACTCATGTATGACTTATAAACATTGAAATTTTTTTTTTAAATCACGCATGGGTTTTTATGCGGATAAGTTTGTTTTTTTACTGTCTTCCTATTTCAACCCGCATAAAGCATAGTGTTCTTACGCAAAGCACTACAAATTTGTACTTTACGTAAGCAACAGAATGATAGCTATAAAACGAGACCAAAATTTTGAAAATCGAATAGAAACTGTGGTCACAGTGAGCGATCAAACCCAGAGATCTGCCGAAGAAATGGACGCGTTTTAGGGAAATACTTGTCTACGCCTCCTAGACACCATAAAGCATAGTATTTTCATAAAAAGTACTACAAATTTATACTTGACGGAAACTACACAAACACAGCTACAAGATGACATAAAAACTTTGACAATCAAATTAAAATTGGGGCCACAGTAAGCGATCAAAGCTGAAAATCTGCACAAAAAACGCACGTGTTCTAGGAACAGTCATTTACATGCCTCCTACGTGCTAGATAATGTGCCTAAAATATTTTCCCACCATGAAAATACTAATTTGGGTTAAGCCTTTAAACTAAAAATTCCAAAGCCGAAATTCGCACGTTTAAGGGGAGAAAAATTGATTTAAAGTTTTGGGGTAGTGACACTTGAAAAATTGGAAATTTTTTGCCTTTCAGCCACTAAAACTGCCCTTAAAATTTTCCAAAATACCACAAATTTATACTTTTTAGAAAATTCAGACGCTAATCTATCTATTGATAGCAAAATAATGCAAATCGGTTGGAAAATGTGACCACAGCAATGCCATAAAGGGAAAAAGTTCCCAAAACCTGCCCCCCCAAAAAATACTATCTCGCTTATTAGACCACTCAGAAAAACAATTTCTGTTTTCATTTGTTTGTTTACACTCATGTATGACTTATAAACATTGAAATTTTTTTTTTAAATCACGCATGGGTTTTTATGCGGATAAGTTTGTTTTTTTACTGTCTTCCTATTTCAACCCGCATAAAGCATAGTGTTCTTACGCAAAGCACTACAAATTTGTACTTTACGTAAGCAACAGAATGATAGCTATAAAACGAGACCAAAATTTTGAAAATCGAATAGAAACTGTGGTCACAGTGAGCGATCAAACCCAGAGATCTGCCGAAGAAATGGACGCGTTTTAGGGAAATACTTGTCTACGCCTCCTAGACACCATAAAGCATAGTATTTTCATAAAAAGTACTACAAATTTATACTTGACAGAAACTACACAAACACAGCTACAAGCTGACATAAAAACTTTGACAATCAAATTAAAATTGTGGCCACAGTAAGCGATCAAAGCTGAAAATCTGCACAAAAAACGCACGTGTTCTAGGAACAGTCATTTACATGCCTCCTACGTGCTAGATAATGTGCCTAAAATATTTTCCCACCATGAAAATACTAATTTGGGTTAAGCCTTTAAACTAAAAATTCCAAAGCCGAAATTCGCACGTTTAAGGGGAGAAAAATTGATTTAAAGTTTTGGGGTAGTGACACTTGAAAAATTGGAAATTTTTTGCCTTTCAGCCACTAAAACTGCCCTTAAAATTTTCCAAAATACCACAAATTTATACTTTTTAGAAAATTCAGACGCTAATCTATCTATTGATAGCAAAATAATGCAAATCGGTTGGAAAATGTGACCACAGCAATGCCATAAAGGGAAAAAGTTCCCAAAACCTGCCCCCCCAAAAAATACTATCTCGCTTATTAGACCACTCAGAAAAACAATTTCTGTTTTCATTTGTTTGTTTACACTCATGTATGACTTATAAACATTGAAATTTTTTTTTTAAATCACGCATGGGTTTTTATGCGGATAAGTTTGTTTTTTTACTGTCTTCCTATTTCAACCCGCATAAAGCATAGTGTTCTTACGCAAAGCGCTACAAATTTGTACTTTACGTAAGCAACAGAATGATAGCTATAAAACGAGACCAAAATTTTGAAAATCGAATAGAAACTGTGGTCACAGTGAGCGATCAAACCCAGAGATCTGCCGAAGAAATGGACGCGTTTTAGGGAAATACTTGTCTACGCCTCCTAGACACCATAAAGCATAGTATTTTCATAAAAAGTACTACAAATTTATACTTGACGGAAACTACACAAACACAGCTACAAGATGACATAAAAACTTTGACAATCAAATTAAAATTGTGGCCACAGTAAGCGATCAAAGCTGAAAATCTGCACAAAAAACGCACGTGTTCTAGGAACAGTCATTTACATGCCTCCTACGTGCTAGATAATGTGCCTAAAATATTTTCCCACCATGAAAATACTAATTTGGGTTAAGCCTTTAAACTAAAAATTCCAAAGCCGAAATTCGCACGTTTAAGGGGAGAAAAATTGATTTAAAGTTTTGGGGTAGTAGTGACACTTGAAAAATTGGAAATTTTTTGCCTTTCAGCCACTAAAACTGCCCTTAAAATTTTCCAAAATACCACAAATTTATACTTTTTAGAAAATTCAGACGCTAATCTATCTATTGATAGCAAAATAATACAAATCGGTTGGAAAATGTGACCACAGCAATGCCATAAAGGGAAAAAGTTCCCAAAACCTGCCCCCCCAAAAAATACTATCTCGCTTATTAGACCACTCAGAAAAACAATTTCTGTTTTCATTTGTTTGTTTACACTCATGTATGACTTATAAACATTGAAATTTTTTTTTTAAATCACGCATGGGTTTTTATGCGGATAAGTTTGTTTTTTTACTGTCTTCCTATTTCAACCCGCATAAAGCATAGTGTTCTTACGCAAAGCACTACAAATTTGTACTTTACGTAAGCAACAGAATGATAGCTATAAAACGAGACCAAAATTTTGAAAATCGAATAGAAACTGTGGTCACAGTGAGCGATCAAACCCAGAGATCTGCCGAAGAAATGGACGCGTTTTAGGGAAATACTTGTCTACGCCTCCTAGACACCATAAAGCATAGTATTTTCATAAAAAGTACTACAAATTTATACTTGACGGAAACTACACAAACACAGCTACAAGATGACATAAAAACTTTGACAATCAAATTAAAATTGTGGCCACAGTAAGCGATCAAAGCTGAAAATCTGCACAAAAAATGCACGTGTTCTAGGAACAGTCATTTACATGCCTCCTACGTGCTAGATAATGTGCCTAAAATATTTTCCCACCATGAAAATACTAATTTGGGTTAAGCCTTTAAACTAAAAATTCCAAAGCCGAAATTCGCACGTTTAAGGGGAGAAAAATTGATTTAAAGTTTTGGGGTAGTGACACTTGAAAAATTGGAAATTTTTTGCCTTTCAGCCACTAAAACTGCCCTTAAAATTTTCCAAAATACCACAAATTTATACTTTTTAGAAAATTCAGACGCTAATCTATCTATTGATAGCAAAATAATGCAAATCGGTTGGAAAATGTGACCACAGCAATGCCATAAAGGGAAAAAGTTCCCAAAACCTGCCCCCCCAAAAAATACTATCTCGCTTATTAGACCACTCAGAAAAACAATTTCTGTTTTCATTTGTTTGTTTACACTCATGTATGACTTATAAACATTGAATTTTTTTTTTTAAATCACGCATGGGTTTTTATGCGGATAAGTTTGTTTTTTTACTGTCTTCCTATTTCAACCCGCATAAAGCATAGTGTTCTTACGCAAAGCACTACAAATTTGTACTTTACGTAAGCAACAGAATGATAGCTATAAAACGAGACCAAAATTTTGAAAATCGAATAGAAACTGTGGTCACAGTGAGCGATCAAACCCAGAGATCTGCCGAAGAAATGGACGCGTTTTAGGGAAATACTTGTCTACGCCTCCTAGACACCATAAAGCATAGTATTTTCATAAAAAGTACTACAAATTTATACTTGACGGAAACTACACAAACACAGCTACAAGATGACATAAAAACTTTGACAATCAAATTAAAATTGTGGCCACAGTAAGCGATCAAAACTGAAAATCTGCACAAAAAACGCACGTGTTCTAGGAACAGTCATTTACATGCCTCCTACGTGCTAGATAATGTGCCTAAAATATTTTCCCACCATGAAAATACTAATTTGGGTTAAGCCTTTAAACTAAAAATTCCAAAGCCGAAATTCGCACGTTTAAGGGGAGAAAAATTGATTTAAAGTTTTGGGGTAGTGACACTTGAAAAATTGGAAATTTTTTGCCTTTCAGCCACTAAAACTGCCCTTAAAATTTTCCAAAATACCACAAATTTATACTTTTTAGAAAATTCAGACGCTAATCTATCTATTGATAGCAAAATAATGCAAATCGGTTGGAAAATGTGACCACAGCAATGCCATAAAGGGAAAAAGTTCCCAAAACCTGCCCCCCCAAAAAATACTATCTCGCTTATTAGACCACTCAGAAAAACAATTTCTGTTTTCATTTGTTTGTTTACACTCATGTATGACTTATAAACATTGAAATTTTTTTTTTAAATCACGCATGGGTTTTTATGCGGATAAGTTTGTTTTTTTACTGTCTTCCTATTTCAACCCGCATAAAGCATAGTGTTCTTACGCAAAGCACTACAAATTTGTACTTTACGTAAGCAACAGAATGATAGCTATAAAACGAGACCAAAATTTTGAAAATCGAATAGAAACTGTGGTCACAGTGAGCGATCAAACCCAGAGATCTGCCGAAGAAATGGACGCGTTTTAGGGAAATACTTGTCTACGCCTCCTAGACACCATAAAGCATAGTATTTTCATAAAAAGTACTACAAATTTATACTTGACGGAAACTACACAAACACAGCTACAAGATGACATAAAAACTTTGACAATCAAATTAAAATTGTGGCCACAGTAAGCGATCAAAGCTGAAAATCTGCACAAAAAACGCACGTGTTCTAGGAACAGTCATTTACATGCCTCCTACGTGCTAGATAATGTGCCTAAAATATTTTCCCACCATGAAAATACTAATTTGGGTTAAGCCTTTAAACTAAAAATTCCAAAGCCGAAATTCGCACGTTTAAGGGGAGAAAAATTGATTTAAAGTTTTGGGGTAGTGACACTTGAAAAATTGGAAATTTTTTGCCTTTCAGCCACTAAAACTGCCCTTAAAATTTTCCAAAATACCACAAATTTATACTTTTTAGAAAATTCAGACGCTAATCTATCTATTGATAGCAAAATAATGCAAATCGGTTGGAAAATGTGACCACAGCAATGCCATAAAGGGAAAAAGTTCCCAAAACCTGCCCCCCCAAAAAATACTATCTCGCTTATTAGACCACTCAGAAAAACAATTTCTGTTTTCATTTGTTTGTTTACACTCATGTATGACTTATAAACATTGAAATTTTTTTTTTAAATCACGCATGGGTTTTTATGCGGATAAGTTTGTTTTTTTACTGTCTTCCTATTTCAACCCGCATAAAGCATAGTGTTCTTACGCAAAGCACTACAAATTTGTACTTTACGTAAGCAACAGAATGATAGCTATAAAACGAGACCAAAATTTTGAAAATCGAATAGAAACTGTGGTCACAGTGAGCGATCAAACCCAGAGATCTGCCGAAGAAATGGACGCGTTTTAGGGAAATACTTGTCTACGCCTCCTAGACACCATAAAGCATAGTATTTTCATAAAAAGTACTACAAATTTATACTTGACGGAAACTACACAAACACAGCTACAAGATGACATAAAAACTTTGACAATCAAATTAAAATTGTGGCCACAGTAAGCGATCAAAGCTGAAAATCTGCACAAAAAACGCACGTGTTCTAGGAACAGTCATTTACATGCCTCCTACGTGCTAGATAATGTGCCTAAAATATTTTCCCACCATGAAAATACTAATTTGGGTTAAGCCTTTAAACTAAAAATTCCAAAGCCGAAATTCGCACGTTTAAGGGGAGAAAAATTGATTTAAAGTTTTGGGGTAGTGACACTTGAAAAATTGGAAATTTTTTGCCTTTCAGCCACTAAAACTGCCCTTAAAATTTTCCAAAATACCACAAATTTATACTTTTTAGAAAATTCAGACGCTAATCTATCTATTGATAGCAAAATAATGCAAATCGGTTGGAAAATGTGACCACAGCAATGCCATAAAGGGAAAAAGTTCCCAAAACCTGCCCCCCCAAAAAATACTATCTCGCTTATTAGACCACTCAGAAAAACAATTTCTGTTTTCATTTGTTTGTTTACACTCATGTATGACTTATAAACATTGAAATTTTTTTTTTAAATCACGCATGGGTTTTTATGCGGATAAGTTTGTTTTTTTACTGTCTTCCTATTTCAACCCGCATAAAGCATAGTGTTCTTACGCAAAGCACTACAAATTTGTACTTTACGTAAGCAACAGAATGATAGCTATAAAACGAGACCAAAATTTTGAAAATCGAATAGAAACTGTGGTCACAGTGAGCGATCAAACCCAGAGATCTGCCGAAGAAATGGACGCGTTTTAGGGAAATACTTGTCTACGCCTCCTAGACACCATAAAGCATAGTATTTTCATAAAAAGTACTACAAATTTATACTTGACGGAAACTACACAAACACAGCTACAAGATGACATAAAAACTTTGACAATCAAATTAAAATTGTGGCCACAGTAAGCGATCAAAGCTGAAAATCTGCACAAAAAACGCACGTGTTCTAGGAACAGTCATTTACATGCCTCCTACGTGCTAGATAATGTGCCTAAAATATTTTCCCACCATGAAAATACTAATTTGGGTTAAGCCTTTAAACTAAAAATTCCAAAGCCGAAATTCGCACGTTTAAGGGGAGAAAAATTGATTTAAAGTTTTGGGGTAGTGACACTTGAAAAATTGGAAATTTTTTGCCTTTCAGCCACTAAAACTGCCCTTAAAATTTTCCAAAATACCACAAATTTATACTTTTTAGAAAATTCAGACGCTAATCTATCTATTGATAGCAAAATAATGCAAATCGGTTGGAAAATGTGACCACAGCAATGCCATAAAGGGAAAAAGTTCCCAAAACCTGCCCCCCCAAAAAATACTATCTCGCTTATTAGACCACTCAGAAAAACAATTTCTGTTTTCATTTGTTTGTTTACACTCATGTATGACTTATAAACATTGAAATTTTTTTTTTAAATCACGCATGGGTTTTTATGCGGATAAGTTTGTTTTTTTACTGTCTTCCTATTTCAACCCGCATAAAGCATAGTGTTCTTACGCAAAGCACTACAAATTTGTACTTTACGTAAGCAACAGAATGATAGCTATAAAACGAGACCAAAATTTTGAAAATCGAATAGAAACTGTGGTCACAGTGAGCGATCAAACCCAGAGATCTGCCGAAGAAATGGACGCGTTTTAGGGAAATACTTGTCTACGCCTCCTAGACACCATAAAGCATAGTATTTTCATAAAAAGTACTACAAATTTATACTTGACGGAAACTACACAAACACAGCTACAAGATGACATAAAAACTTTGACAATCAAATTAAAATTGTGGCCACAGTAAGCGATCAAAGCTGAAAATCTGCACAAAAAACGCACGTGTTCTAGGAACAGTCATTTACATGCCTCCTACGTGCTAGATAATGTGCCTAAAATATTTTCCCACCATGAAAATACTAATTTGGGTTAAGCCTTTAAACTAAAAATTCCAAAGCCGAAATTCGCACGTTTAAGGGGAGAAAAATTGATTTAAAGTTTTGGGGTAGTGACACTTGAAAAATTGGAAATTTTTTGCCTTTCAGCCACTAAAACTGCCCTTAAAATTTTCCAAAATACCACAAATTTATACTTTTTAGAAAATTCAGACGCTAATCTATCTATTGATAGCAAAATAATGCAAATCGGTTGGAAAATGTGACCACAGCAATGCCATAAAGGGAAAAAGTTCCCAAAACCTGCCCCCCCAAAAAATACTATCTCGCTTATTAGACCACTCAGAAAAACAATTTCTGTTTTCATTTGTTTGTTTACACTCATGTATGACTTATAAACATTGAAATTTTTTTTTTAAATCACGCATGGGTTTTTATGCGGATAAGTTTGTTTTTTTACTGTCTTCCTATTTCAACCCGCATAAAGCATAGTGTTCTTACGCAAAGCACTACAAATTTGTACTTTACGTAAGCAACAGAATGATAGCTATAAAACGAGACCAAAATTTTGAAAATCGAATAGAAACTGTGGTCACAGTGAGCGATCAAACCCAGAGATCTGCCGAAGAAATGGACGCGTTTTAGGGAAATACTTGTCTACGCCTCCTAGACACCATAAAGCATAGTATTTTCATAAAAAGTACTACAAATTTATACTTGACGGAAACTACACAAACACAGCTACAAGATGACATAAAAACTTTGACAATCAAATTAAAATTGTGGCCACAGTAAGCGATCAAAGCTGAAAATCTGCACAAAAAACGCACGTGTTCTAGGAACAGTCATTTACATGCCTCCTACGTGCTAGATAATGTGCCTAAAATATTTTCCCACCATGAAAATACTAATTTGGGTTAAGCCTTTAAACTAAAAATTCCAAAGCCGAAATTCGCACGTTTAAGGGGAGAAAAATTGATTTAAAGTTTTGGGGTAGTGACACTTGAAAAATTGGAAATTTTTTGCCTTTCAGCCACTAAAACTACCCTTAAAATTTTCCAAAATACCACAAATTTATACTTTTTAGAAAATTCAGACGCTAATCTATCTATTGATAGCAAAATAATGCAAATCGGTTGGAAAATGTGACCACAGCAATGCCATAAAGGGAAAAAGTTCCCAAAACCTGCCCCCCCAAAAAATACTATCTCGCTTATTAGACCACTCAGAAAAACAATTTCTGTTTTCATTTGTTTGTTTACACTCATGTATGACTTATAAACATTGAAATTTTTTTTTTAAATCACGCATGGGTTTTTATGCGGATAAGTTTGTTTTTTTACTGTCTTCCTATTTCAACCCGCATAAAGCATAGTGTTCTTACGCAAAGCACTACAAATTTGTACTTTACGTAAGCAACAGAATGATAGCTATAAAACGAGACCAAAATTTTGAAAATCGAATAGAAACTGTGGTCACAGTGAGCGATCAAACCCAGAGATCTGCCGAAGAAATGGACGCGTTTTAGGGAAATACTTGTCTACGCCTCCTAGACACCATAAAGCATAGTATTTTCATAAAAAGTACTACAAATTTATACTTGACGGAAACTACACAAACACAGCTACAAGATGACATAAAAACTTTGACAATCAAATTAAAATTGTGGCCACAGTAAGCGATCAAAGCTGAAAATCTGCACAAAAAACGCACGTGTTCTAGGAACAGTCATTTACATGCCTCCTACGTGCTAGATAATGTGCCTAAAATATTTTCCCACCATGAAAATACTAACTTGGGTTAAGCCTTTAAACTAAAAATTCCAAAGCCGAAATTCGCACGTTTAAGGGGAGAAAAATTGATTTAAAGTTTTGGGGTAGTGACACTTGAAAAATTGGAAATTTTTTGCCTTTCAGCCACTAAAACTGCCCTTAAAATTTTCCAAAATACCACAAATTTATACTTTTTAGAAAATTCAGACGCTAATCTATCTATTGATAGCAAAATAATGCAAATCGGTTGGAAAATGTGACCACAGCAATGCCATAAAGGGAAAAAGTTCCCAAAACCTGCCCCCCCAAAAAATACTATCTCGCTTATTAGACCACTCAGAAAAACAATTTCTGTTTTCATTTGTTTGTTTACACTCATGAATGACTTATAAACATTGAAATTTTTTTTTTAAATCACGCATGGGTTTTTATGCGGATAAGTTTGTTTTTTTACTGTCTTCCTATTTCAACCCGCATAAAGCATAGTGTTCTTACGCAAAGCACTACAAATTTGTACTTTACGTAAGCAACAGAATGATAGCTATAAAACGAGACCAAAATTTTGAAAATCGAATAGAAACTGTGGTCACAGTGAGCGATCAAACCCAGAGATCTGCCGAAGAAATGGACGCGTTTTAGGGAAATACTTGTCTACGCCTCCTAGACACCATAAAGCATAGTATTTTCATAAAAAGTACTACAAATTTATACTTGACGGAAACTACACAAACACAGCTACAAGATGACATAAAAACTTTGACAATCAAATTAAAATTGTGGCCACAGTAAGCGATCAAAGCTGAAAATCTGCACAAAAAACGCACGTGTTCTAGGAACAGTCATTTACATGCCTCCTACGTGCTAGATAATGTGCCTAAAATATTTTCCCACCATGAAAATACTAATTTGGGTTAAGCCTTTAAACTAAAAATTCCAAAGCCGAAATTCGCACGTTTAAGGGGAGAAAAATTGATTTAAAGTTTTGGGGTAGTGACACTTGAAAAATTGGAAATTTTTTGCCTTTCAGCCACTAAAACTGCCCTTAAAATTTTCCAAAATACCACAAATTTATATTTTTTAGAAAATTCAGACGCTAATCTATCTATTGATAGCAAAATAATGCAAATCGGTTGGAAAATGTGACCACAGCAATGCCATAAAGGGAAAAAGTTCCCAAAACCTGCCCCCCCAAAAAATACTATCTCGCTTATTAGACCACTCAGAAAAACAATTTCTGTTTTCATTTGTTTGTTTACACTCATGTATGACTTATAAACATTGAAATTTTTTTTTTAAATCACGCATGGGTTTTTATGCGGATAAGTTTGTTTTTTTACTGTCTTCCTATTTCAACCCGCATAAAGCATAGTGTTCTTAAGCAAAGCACTACAAATTTGTACTTTACGTAAGCAACAGAATGATAGCTATAAAACGAGACCAAAATTTTGAAAATCGAATAGAAACTGTGGTCACAGTGAGCGATCAAACCCAGAGATCTGCCGAAGAAATGGACGCGTTTTAGGGAAATACTTGTCTACGCCTCCTAGACACCATAAAGCATAGTATTTTCATAAAAAGTACTACAAATTTATACTTGACGGAAACTACACAAACACAGCTACAAGATGACATAAAAACTTTGACAATCAAATTAAAATTGTGGCCACAGTAAGCGATCAAAGCTGAAAATCTGCACAAAAAACGCACGTGTTCTAGGAACAGTCATTTACATGCCTCCTACGTGCTAGATAATGTGCCTAAAATATTTTCCCACCATGAAAATACTAATTTGGGTTAAGCCTTTAAACTAAAAATTCCAAAGCCGAAATTCGCACGTTTAAGGGGAGAAAAATTGATTTAAAGTTTTGGGGTAGTGACACTTGAAAAATTGGAAATTTTTTGCCTTTCAGCCACTAAAACTGCCCTTAAAATTTTCCAAAATACCACAAATTTATACTTTTTAGAAAATTCAGACGCTAATCTATCTATTGATAGCAAAATAATGCAAATCGGTTGGAAAATGTGACCACAGCAATGCCATAAAGGGAAAAAGTTCCCAAAACCTGCCCCCCCAAAAAATACTATCTCGCTTATTAGACCACTCAGAAAAACAATTTCTGTTTTCATTTGTTTGTTTACACTCATGTATGACTTATAAACATTGAAATTTTTTTTTTAAATCACGCATGGGTTTTTATGCGGATAAGTTTGTTTTTTTACTGTCTTCCTATTTCAACCCGCATAAAGCATAGTGTTCTTACGCAAAGCACTACAAATTTGTACTTTACGTAAGCAACAGAATGATAGCTATAAAACGAGACCAAAATTTTGAAAATCGAATAGAAACTGTGGTCACAGTGAGCGATCAAACCCAGAGATCTGCCGAAGAAATGGACGCGTTTTAGGGAAATACTTGTCTACGCCTCCTAGACACCATAAAGCATAGTATTTTCATAAAAAGTACTACAAATTTATACTTGACGGAAACTACACAAACACAGCTACAAGATGACATAAAAACTTTGACAATCAAATTAAAATTGTGGCCACAGTAAGCGATCAAAGCTGAAAATCTGCACAAAAAACGCACGTGTTCTAGGAACAGTCATTTACATGCCTCCTACGTGCTAGATAATGTGCCTAAAATATTTTCCCACCATGAAAATACTAATTTGGGTTAAGCCTTTAAACTAAAAATTCCAAAGCCGAAATTCGCACGTTTAAGGGGAGAAAAATTGATTTAAAGTTTTGGGGTAGTGACACTTGAAAAATTGGAAATTTTTTGCCTTTCAGCCACTAAAACTGCCCTTAAAATTTTCCAAAATACCACAAATTTATACTTTTTAGAAAATTCAGACGCTAATCTATCTATTGATAGCAAAATAATGCAAATCGGTTGGAAAATGTGACCACAGCAATGCCATAAAGGGAAAAAGTTCCCAAAACCTGCCCCCCCAAAAAATACTATCTCGCTTATTAGACCACTCAGAAAAACAATTTCTGTTTTCATTTGTTTGTTTACACTCATGTATGACTTATAAACATTGAAATTTTTTTTTTAAATCACGCATGGGTTTTTATGCGGATAAGTTTGTTTTTTTACTGTCTTCCTATTTCAACCCGCATAAAGCATAGTGTTCTTACGCAAAGCACTACAAATTTGTACTTTACGTAAGCAACAGAATGATAGCTATAAAACGAGACCAAAATTTTGAAAATCGAATAGAAACTGTGGTCACAGTGAGCGATCAAACCCAGAGATCTGCCGAAGAAATGGACGCGTTTTAGGGAAATACTTGTCTACGCCTCCTAGACACCATAAAGCATAGTATTTTCATAAAAAGTACTACAAATTTATACTTGACGGAAACTACACAAACACAGCTACAAGATGACATAAAAACTTTGACAATCAAATTAAAATTGTGGCCACAGTAAGCGATCAAAGCTGAAAATCTGCACAAAAAACGCACGTGTTCTAGGAACAGTCATTTACATGCCTCCTACGTGCTAGATAATGTGCCTAAAATATTTTCCCACCATGAAAATACTAATTTGGGTTAAGCCTTTAAACTAAAAATTCCAAAGCCGAAATTCGCACGTTTAAGGGGAGAAAAATTGATTTAAAGTTTTGGGGTAGTGACACTTGAAAAATTGGAAATTTTTTGCCTTTCAGCCACTAAAACTGCCCTTAAAATTTTCCAAAATACCACAAATTTATATTTTTTAGAAAATTCAGACGCTAATCTATCTATTGATAGCAAAATAATGCAAATCGGTTGGAAAATGTGACCACAGCAATGCCATAAAGGGAAAAAGTTCCCAAAACCTGCCCCCCCAAAAAATACTATCTCGCTTATTAGACCACTCAGAAAAACAATTTCTGTTTTCATTTGTTTGTTTACACTCATGTATGACTTATAAACATTGAAATTTTTTTTTTAAATCACGCATGGGTTTTTATGCGGATAAGTTTGTTTTTTTACTGTCTTCCTATTTCAACCCGCATAAAGCATAGTGTTCTTAAGCAAAGCACTACAAATTTGTACTTTACGTAAGCAACAGAATGATAGCTATAAAACGAGACCAAAATTTTGAAAATCGAATAGAAACTGTGGTCACAGTGAGCGATCAAACCCAGAGATCTGCCGAAGAAATGGACGCGTTTTAGGGAAATACTTGTCTACGCCTCCTAGACACCATAAAGCATAGTATTTTCATAAAAAGTACTACAAATTTATACTTGACGGAAACTACACAAACACAGCTACAAGATGACATAAAAACTTTGACAATCAAATTAAAATTGTGGCCACAGTAAGCGATCAAAGCTGAAAATCTGCACAAAAAACGCACGTGTTCTAGGAACAGTCATTTACATGCCTCCTACGTGCTAGATAATGTGCCTAAAATATTTTCCCACCATGAAAATACTAATTTGGGTTAAGCCTTTAAACTAAAAATTCCAAAGCCGAAATTCGCACGTTTAAGGGGAGAAAAATTGATTTAAAGTTTTGGGGTAGTGACACTTGAAAAATTGGAAATTTTTTGCCTTTCAGCCACTAAAACTGCCCTTAAAATTTTCCAAAATACCACAAATTTATACTTTTTAGAAAATTCAGACGCTAATCTATCTATTGATAGCAAAATAATGCAAATCGGTTGGAAAATGTGACCACAGCAATGCCATAAAGGGAAAAAGTTCCCAAAACCTGCCCCCCCAAAAAATACTATCTCGCTTATTAGACCACTCAGAAAAACAATTTCTGTTTTCATTTGTTTGTTTACACTCATGTATGACTTATAAACATTGAAATTTTTTTTTTAAATCACGCATGGGTTTTTATGCGGATAAGTTTGTTTTTTTACTGTCTTCCTATTTCAACCCGCATAAAGCATAGTGTTCTTACGCAAAGCACTACAAATTTGTACTTTACGTAAGCAACAGAATGATAGCTATAAAACGAGACCAAAATTTTGAAAATCGAATAGAAACTGTGGTCACAGTGAGCGATCAAACCCAGAGATCTGCCGAAGAAATGGACGCGTTTTAGGGAAATACTTGTCTACGCCTCCTAGACACCATAAAGCATAGTATTTTCATAAAAAGTACTACAAATTTATACTTGACGGAAACTACACAAACACAGCTACAAGATGACATAAAAACTTTGACAATCAAATTAAAATTGTGGCCACAGTAAGCGATCAAAGCTGAAAATCTGCACAAAAAACGCACGTGTTCTAGGAACAGTCATTTACATGCCTCCTACGTGCTAGATAATGTGCCTAAAATATTTTCCCACCATGAAAATACTAATTTGGGTTAAGCCTTTAAACTAAAAATTCCAAAGCCGAAATTCGCACGTTTAAGGGGAGAAAAATTGATTTAAAGTTTTGGGGTAGTGACACTTGAAAAATTGGAAATTTTTTGCCTTTCAGCCACTAAAACTGCCCTTAAAATTTTCCAAAATACCACAAATTTATACTTTTTAGAAAATTCAGACGCTAATCTATCTATTGATAGCAAAATAATGCAAATCGGTTGGAAAATGTGACCACAGCAATGCCATAAAGGGAAAAAGTTCCCAAAACCTGCCCCCCCAAAAAATACTATCTCGCTTATTAGACCACTCAGAAAAACAATTTCTGTTTTCATTTGTTTGTTTACACTCATGTATGACTTATAAACATTGAAATTTTTTTTTTAAATCACGCATGGGTTTTTATGCGGATAAGTTTGTTTTTTTACTGTCTTCCTATTTCAACCCGCATAAAGCATAGTGTTCTTACGCAAAGCACTACAAATTTGTACTTTACGTAAGCAACAGAATAATAGCTATAAAACGAGACCAAAATTTTGAAAATCGAATAGAAACTGTGGTCACAGTGAGCGATCAAACCCAGAGATCTGCCGAAGAAATGGACGCGTTTTAGGGAAATACTTGTCTACGCCTCCTAGACACCATAAAGCATAGTATTTTCATAAAAAGTACTACAAATTTATACTTGACGGAAACTACACAAACACAGCTACAAGATGACATAAAAACTTTGACAATCAAATTAAAATTGTGGCCACAGTAAGCGATCAAAGCTGAAAATCTGCACAAAAAACGCACGTGTTCTAGGAACAGTCATTTACATGCCTCCTACGTGCTAGATAATGTGCCTAAAATATTTTCCCACCATGAAAATACTAATTTGGGTTAAGCCTTTAAACTAAAAATTCCAAAGCCGAAATTCGCACGTTTAAGGGGAGAAAAATTGATTTAAAGTTTTGGGGTAGTGACACTTGAAAAATTGGAAATTTTTTGCCTTTCAGCCACTAAAACTGCCCTTAAAATTTTCCAAAATACCACAAATTTATACTTTTTAGAAAATTCAGACGCTAATCTATCTATTGATAGCAAAATAATGCAAATCGGTTGGAAAATGTGACCACAGCAATGCCATAAAGGGAAAAAGTTCCCAAAACCTGCCCCCCCAAAAAATACTATCTCGCTTATTAGACCACTCAGAAAAACAATTTCTGTTTTCATTTGTTTGTTTACACTCATGTATGACTTATAAACATTGAAATTTTTTTTTTAAATCACGCATGGGTTTTTATGCGGATAAGTTTGTTTTTTTACTGTCTTCCTATTTCAACCCGCATAAAGCATAGTGTTCTTACGCAAAGCACTACAAATTTGTACTTTACGTAAGCAACAGAATGATAGCTATAAAACGAGACCAAAATTTTGAAAATCGAATAGAAACTGTGGTCACAGTGAGCGATCAAACCCAGAGATCTGCCGAAGAAATGGACGCGTTTTAGGGAAATACTTGTCTACGCCTCCTAGACACCATAAAGCATAGTATTTTCATAAAAAGTACTACAAATTTATACTTGACGGAAACTACACAAACACAGCTACAAGATGACATAAAAACTTTGACAATCAAATTAAAATTGTGGCCACAGTAAGCGATCAAAGCTGAAAATCTGCACAAAAAACGCACGTGTTCTAGGAACAGTCATTTACATGCCTCCTACGTGCTAGATAATGTGCCTAAAATATTTTCCCACCATGAAAATACTAATTTGGGTTAAGCCTTTAAACTAAAAATTCCAAAGCCGAAATTCGCACGTTTAAGGGGAGAAAAATTGATTTAAAGTTTTGGGGTAGTGACACTTGAAAAATTGGAAATTTTTTGCCTTTCAGCCACTAAAACTGCCCTTAAAATTTTCCAAAATACCACAAATTTATACTTTTTAGAAAATTCAGACGCTAATCTATCTATTGATAGCAAAATAATGCAAATCGGTTGGAAAATGTGACCACAGCAATGCCATAAAGGGAAAAAGTTCCCAAAACCTGCCCCCCCAAAAAATACTATCTCGCTTATTAGACCACTCAGAAAAACAATTTCTGTTTTCATTTGTTTGTTTACACTCATGTATGACTTATAAACATTGAAATTTTTTTTTTAAATCACGCATGGGTTTTTATGCGGATAAGTTTGTTTTTTTACTGTCTTCCTATTTCAACCCGCATAAAGCATAGTGTTCTTACGCAAAGCACTACAAATTTGTACTTTACGTAAGCAACAGAATGATAGCTATAAAACGAGACCAAAATTTTGAAAATCGAATAGAAACTGTGGTCACAGTGAGCGATCAAACCCAGAGATCTGCCGAAGAAATGGACGCGTTTTAGGGAAATACTTGTCTACGCCTCCTAGACACCATAAAGCATAGTATTTTCATAAAAAGTACTACAAATTTATACTTGACGGAAACTACACAAACACAGCTACAAGATGACATAAAAACTTTGACAATCAAATTAAAATTGTGGCCACAGTAAGCGATCAAAGCTGAAAATCTGCACAAAAAACGCACGTGTTCTAGGAACAGTCATTTACATGCCTCCTACGTGCTAGATAATGTGCCTAAAATATTTTCCCACCATGAAAATACTAATTTGGGTTAAGCCTTTAAACTAAAAATTCCAAAGCCGAAATTCGCACGTTTAAGGGGAGAAAAATTGATTTAAAGTTTTGGGGTAGTGACACTTGAAAAATTGGAAATTTTTTGCCTTTCAGCCACTAAAACTGCCCTTAAAATTTTCCAAAATACCACAAATTTATACTTTTTAGAAAATTCAGACGCTAATCTATCTATTGATAGCAAAATAATGCAAATCGGTTGGAAAATGTGACCACAGCAATGCCATAAAGGGAAAAAGTTCCCAAAACCTGCCCCCCCAAAAAATACTATCTCGCTTATTAGACCACTCAGAAAAACAATTTCTGTTTTCATTTGTTTGTTTACACTCATGTATGACTTATAAACATTGAAATTTTTTTTTTAAATCACGCATGGGTTTTTATGCGGATAAGTTTGTTTTTTTACTGTCTTCCTATTTCAACCCGCATAAAGCATAGTGTTCTTACGCAAAGCACTACAAATTTGTACTTTACGTAAGCAACAGAATGATAGCTATAAAACGAGACCAAAATTTTGAAAATCGAATAGAAACTGTGGTCACAGTGAGCGATCAAACCCAGAGATCTGCCGAAGAAATGGACGCGTTTTAGGGAAATACTTGTCTACGCCTCCTAGACACCATAAAGCATAGTATTTTCATAAAAAGTACTACAAATTTATACTTGACGGAAACTACACAAACACAGCTACAAGATGACATAAAAACTTTGACAATCAAATTAAAATTGTGGCCACAGTAAGCGATCAAAGCTGAAAATCTGCACAAAAAACGCACGTGTTCTAGGAACAGTCATTTACATGCCTCCTACGTGCTAGATAATGTGCCTAAAATATTTTCCCACCATGAAAATACTAATTTGGGTTAAGCCTTTAAACTAAAAATTCCAAAGCCGAAATTCGCACGTTTAAGGGGAGAAAAATTGATTTAAAGTTTTGGGGTAGTGACACTTGAAAAATTGGAAATTTTTTGCCTTTCAGCCACTAAAACTGCCCTTAAAATTTTCCAAAATACCACAAATTTATACTTTTTAGAAAATTCAGACGCTAATCTATCTATTGATAGCAAAATAATGCAAATCGGTTGGAAAATGTGACCACAGCAATGCCATAAAGGGAAAAAGTTCCCAAAACCTGCCCCCCCAAAAAATACTATCTCGCTTATTAGACCACTCAGAAAAACAATTTCTGTTTTCATTTGTTTGTTTACACTCATGTATGACTTATAAACATTGAAATTTTTTTTTTAAATCACGCATGGGTTTTTATGCGGATAAGTTTGTTTTTTTACTGTCTTCCTATTTCAACCCGCATAAAGCATAGTGTTCTTACGCAAAGCACTACAAATTTGTACTTTACGTAAGCAACAGAATGATAGCTATAAAACGAGACCAAAATTTTGAAAATCGAATAGAAACTGTGGTCACAGTGAGCGATCAAACCCAGAGATCTGCCGAAGAAATGGACGCGTTTTAGGGAAATACTTGTCTACGCCTCCTAGACACCATAAAGCATAGTATTTTCATAAAAAGTACTACAAATTTATACTTGACGGAAACTACACAAACACAGCTACAAGATGACATAAAAACTTTGACAATCAAATTAAAATTGGGGCCACAGTAAGCGATCAAAGCTGAAAATCTGCACAAAAAACGCACGTGTTCTAGGAACAGTCATTTACATGCCTCCTACGTGCTAGATAATGTGCCTAAAATATTTTCCCACCATGAAAATACTAATTTGGGTTAAGCCTTTAAACTAAAAATTCCAAAGCCGAAATTCGCACGTTTAAGGGGAGAAAAATTGATTTAAAGTTTTGGGGTAGTGACACTTGAAAAATTGGAAATTTTTTGCCTTTCAGCCACTAAAACTGCCCTTAAAATTTTCCAAAATACCACAAATTTATACTTTTTAGAAAATTCAGACGCTAATCTATCTATTGATAGCAAAATAATGCAAATCGGTTGGAAAATGTGACCACAGCAATGCCATAAAGGGAAAAAGTTCCCAAAACCTGCCCCCCCAAAAAATACTATCTCGCTTATTAGACCACTCAGAAAAACAATTTCTGTTTTCATTTGTTTGTTTACACTCATGTATGACTTATAAACATTGAAATTTTTTTTTTAAATCACGCATGGGTTTTTATGCGGATAAGTTTGTTTTTTTACTGTCTTCCTATTTCAACCCGCATAAAGCATAGTGTTCTTACGCAAAGCACTACAAATTTGTACTTTACGTAAGCAACAGAATGATAGCTATAAAACGAGACCAAAATTTTGAAAATCGAATAGAAACTGTGGTCACAGTGAGCGATCAAACCCAGAGATCTGCCGAAGAAATGGACGCGTTTTAGGGAAATACTTGTCTACGCCTCCTAGACACCATAAAGCATAGTATTTTCATAAAAAGTACTACAAATTTATACTTGACGGAAACTACACAAACACAGCTACAAGATGACATAAAAACTTTGACAATCAAATTAAAATTGTGGCCACAGTAAGCGATCAAAGCTGAAAATCTGCACAAAAAACGCACGTGTTCTAGGAACAGTCATTTACATGCCTCCTACGTGCTAGATAATGTGCCTAAAATATTTTCCCACCATGAAAATACTAATTTGGGTTAAGCCTTTAAACTAAAAATTCCAAAGCCGAAATTCGCACGTTTAAGGGGAGAAAAATTGATTTAAAGTTTTGGGGTAGTGACACTTGAAAAATTGGAAATTTTTTGCCTTTCAGCCACTAAAACTGCCCTTAAAATTTTCCAAAATACCACAAATTTATACTTTTTAGAAAATTCAGACGCTAATCTATCTATTGATAGCAAAATAATGCAAATCGGTTGGAAAATGTGACCACAGCAATGCCATAAAGGGAAAAAGTTCCCAAAACCTGCCCCCCCAAAAAATACTATCTCGCTTATTAGACCACTCAGAAAAACAATTTCTGTTTTCATTTGTTTGTTTACACTCATGTATGACTTATAAACATTGAAATTTTTTTTTTAAATCACGCATGGGTTTTTATGCGGATAAGTTTGTTTTTTTACTGTCTTCCTATTTCAACCCGCATAAAGCATAGTGTTCTTACGCAAAGCACTACAAATTTGTACTTTACGTAAGCAACAGAATGATAGCTATAAAACGAGACCAAAATTTTGAAAATCGAATAGAAACTGTGGTCACAGTGAGCGATCAAACCCAGAGATCTGCCGAAGAAATGGACGCGTTTTAGGGAAATACTTGTCTACGCCTCCTAGACACCATAAAGCATAGTATTTTCATAAAAAGTACTACAAATTTATACTTGACGGAAACTACACAAACACAGCTACAAGATGACATAAAAACTTTGACAATCAAATTAAAATTGTGGCCACAGTAAGCGATCAAAGCTGAAAATCTGCACAAAAAACGCACGTGTTCTAGGAACAGTCATTTACATGCCTCCTACGTGCTAGATAATGTGCCTAAAATATTTTCCCACCATGAAAATACTAATTTGGGTTAAGCCTTTAAACTAAAAATTCCAAAGCCGAAATTCGCACGTTTAAGGGGAGAAAAATTGATTTAAAGTTTTGGGGTAGTGACACTTGAAAAATTGGAAATTTTTTGCCTTTCAGCCACTAAAACTGCCCTTAAAATTTTCCAAAATACCACAAATTTATACTTTTTAGAAAATTCAGACGCTAATCTATCTATTGATAGCAAAATAATGCAAATCGGTTGGAAAATGTGACCACAGCAATGCCATAAAGGGAAAAAGTTCCCAAAACCTGCCCCCCCAAAAAATACTATCTCGCTTATTAGACCACTCAGAAAAACAATTTCTGTTTTCATTTGTTTGTTTACACTCATGTATGACTTATAAACATTGAAATTTTTTTTTTAAATCACGCATGGGTTTTTATGCGGATAAGTTTGTTTTTTTACTGTCTTCCTATTTCAACCCGCATAAAGCATAGTGTTCTTACGCAAAGCACTACAAATTTGTACTTTACGTAAGCAACAGAATGATAGCTATAAAACGAGACCAAAATTTTGAAAATCGAATAGAAACTGTGGTCACAGTGAGCGATCAAACCCAGAGATCTGCCGAAGAAATGGACGCGTTTTAGGGAAATACTTGTCTACGCCTCCTAGACACCATAAAGCATAGTATTTTCATAAAAAGTACTACAAATTTATACTTGACGGAAACTACACAAACACAGCTACAAGATGACATAAAAACTTTGACAATCAAATTAAAATTGTGGCCACAGTAAGCGATCAAAGCTGAAAATCTGCACAAAAAACGCACGTGTTCTAGGAACAGTCATTTACATGCCTCCTACGTGCTAGATAATGTGCCTAAAATATTTTCCCACCATGAAAATACTAATTTGGGTTAAGCCTTTAAACTAAAAATTCCAAAGCCGAAATTCGCACGTTTAAGGGGAGAAAAATTGATTTAAAGTTTTGGGGTAGTGACACTTGAAAAATTGGAAATTTTTTGCCTTTCAGCCACTAAAACTGCCCTTAAAATTTTCCAAAATACCACAAATTTATACTTTTTAGAAAATTCAGACGCTAATCTATCTATTGATAGCAAAATAATGCAAATCGGTTGGAAAATGTGACCACAGCAATGCCATAAAGGGAAAAAGTTCCCAAAACCTGCCCCCCCAAAAAATACTATCTCGCTTATTAGACCACTCAGAAAAACAATTTCTGTTTTCATTTGTTTGTTTACACTCATGTATGACTTATAAACATTGAAATTTTTTTTTTAAATCACGCATGGGTTTTTATGCGGATAAGTTTGTTTTTTTACTGTCTTCCTATTTCAACCCGCATAAAGCATAGTGTTCTTACGCAAAGCACTACAAATTTGTACTTTACGTAAGCAACAGAATGATAGCTATAAAACGAGACCAAAATTTTGAAAATCGAATAGAAACTGTGGTCACAGTGAGCGATCAAACCCAGAGATCTGCCGAAGAAATGGACGCGTTTTAGGGAAATACTTGTCTACGCCTCCTAGACACCATAAAGCATAGTATTTTCATAAAAAGTACTACAAATTTATACTTGACGGAAACTACACAAACACAGCTACAAGATGACATAAAAACTTTGACAATCAAATTAAAATTGTGGCCACAGTAAGCGATCAAAGCTGAAAATCTGCACAAAAAACGCACGTGTTCTAGGAACAGTCATTTACATGCCTCCTACGTGCTAGATAATGTGCCTAAAATATTTTCCCACCATGAAAATACTAATTTGGGTTAAGCCTTTAAACTAAAAATTCCAAAGCCAAAATTCGCACGTTTAAGGGGAGAAAAATTGATTTAAAGTTTTGGGGTAGTGACACTTGAAAAATTGGAAATTTTTTGCCTTTCAGCCACTAAAACTGCCCTTAAAATTTTCCAAAATACCACAAATTTATACTTTTTAGAAAATTCAGACGCTAATCTATCTATTGATAGCAAAATAATGCAAATCGGTTGGAAAATGTGACCACAGCAATGCCATAAAGGGAAAAAGTTCCCAAAACCTGCCCCCCCAAAAAATACTATCTCGCTTATTAGACCACTCAGAAAAACAATTTCTGTTTTCATTTGTTTGTTTACACTCATGTATGACTTATAAACATTGAAATTTTTTTTTTAAATCACGCATGGGTTTTTATGCGGATAAGTTTGTTTTTTTACTGTCTTCCTATTTCAACCCGCATAAAGCATAGTGTTCTTACGCAAAGCACTACAAATTTGTACTTTACGTAAGCAACAGAATGATAGCTATAAAACGAGACCAAAATTTTGAAAATCGAATAGAAACTGTGGTCACAGTGAGCGATCAAACCCAGAGATCTGCCGAAGAAATGGACGCGTTTTAGGGAAATACTTGTCTACGCCTCCTAGACACCATAAAGCATAGTATTTTCATAAAAAGTACTACAAATTTATACTTGACGGAAACTACACAAACACAGCTACAAGATGACATAAAAACTTTGACAATCAAATTAAAATTGTGGCCACAGTAAGCGATCAAAGCTGAAAATCTGCACAAAAAACGCACGTGTTCTAGGAACAGTCATTTACATGCCTCCTACGTGCTAGATAATGTGCCTAAAATATTTTCCCACCATGAAAATACTAATTTGGGTTAAGCCTTTAAACTAAAAATTCCAAAGCCGAAATTCGCACGTTTAAGGGGAGAAAAATTGATTTAAAGTTTTGGGGTAGTGACACTTGAAAAATTGGAAATTTTTTGCCTTTCAGCCACTAAAACTGCCCTTAAAATTTTCCAAAATACCACAAATTTATACTTTTTAGAAAATTCAGACGCTAATCTATCTATTGATAGCAAAATAATGCAAATCGGTTGGAAAATGTGACCACAGCAATGCCATAAAGGGAAAAAGTTCCCAAAACCTGCCCCCCCAAAAAATACTATCTCGCTTATTAGACCACTCAGAAAAACAATTTCTGTTTTCATTTGTTTGTTTACACTCATGTATGACTTATAAACATTGAAATTTTTTTTTTAAATCACGCATGGGTTTTTATGCGGATAAGTTTGTTTTTTTACTGTCTTCCTATTTCAACCCGCATAAAGCATAGTGTTCTTACGCAAAGCACTACAAATTTGTACTTTACGTAAGCAACAGAATGATAGCTATAAAACGAGACCAAAATTTTGAAAATCGAATAGAAACTGTGGTCACAGTGAGCGATCAAACCCAGAGATCTGCCGAAGAAATGGACGCGTTTTAGGGAAATACTTGTCTACGCCTCCTAGACACCATAAAGCATAGTATTTTCATAAAAAGTACTACAAATTTATACTTGACGGAAACTACACAAACACAGCTACAAGATGACATAAAAACTTTGACAATCAAATTAAAATTGTGGCCACAGTAAGCGATCAAAGCTGAAAATCTGCACAAAAAACGCACGTGTTCTAGGAACAGTCATTTACATGCCTCCTACGTGCTAGATAATGTGCCTAAAATATTTTCCCACCATGAAAATACTAATTTGGGTTAAGCCTTTAAACTAAAAATTCCAAAGCCGAAATTCGCACGTTTAAGGGGAGAAAAATTGATTTAAAGTTTTGGGGTAGTGACACTTGAAAAATTGGAAATTTTTTGCCTTTCAGCCACTAAAACTGCCCTTAAAATTTTCCAAAATACCACAAATTTATACTTTTTAGAAAATTCAGACGCTAATCTATCTATTGATAGCAAAATAATGCAAATCGGTTGGAAAATGTGACCACAGCAATGCCATAAAGGGAAAAA